>VOMN01092848.1:0-27362 GCA_014899125.1 Orchestia grillus
CTGGTGTCACTCGTGTTACCCCTGGTGTCACTCGTGTTACACCTGGTGTCACTCGTGTTACACCTGGTGTCACTCGTGTTACTCCTGGTGTCACTTGTGTTACCCCTGGTGTCAATTGTGTGACCCTGGTGTCAATCGTGTGACCCCTGGTGTCTCTCGTGTGACCCCTGGTGTCTCTCGTGTGACCCCTGGTGTCTCGTGTGACCCCTGGTGTCTTTTAATTTACTCATGAAAATCCTGAGTAGCCCTGCATGATAGTAACTAATGATGGCCAACAAATTTTTATAGTATGCAGAACAAACATCCATAGTGTTATACCATTAGTAAAATGTACTGACTCAGATTATTTGCTTCACTATCTACCTCAATAAACTGAAAATCTTGGTTTTAAATACTATAATAGTTATTTTAAACAGTATTGTACTTTTTTGTCTGCATTGATCCAGATAAGCAGAAAGTAATGCTAGCTAGGTACATCACACGCTTTTGTTGCAGTCCAAGCGTCTGGTAACCTGTCACCCATCTTGTTTTCATCTTGCTTTTTATTCTGATACAGTTTTCAATCTACCTCATATGAAGCCAAAGGCTTCCATATACTTAGGGTCTCACTGACTAGCTTTCTTAACCCTTTACAACCTGAATTAATTGCTCAGTCAGTTGAGAAAATTGATGACTAAAAAGACCTTTAGAGTACATTTTGTTCTGTTCTTTGGCTGTTTTAGATACTTTTTTCTTTCTTCATGAGGATATAACTAGTTTTTGCCTCCTTGTGTAGCCCACATAGCCTTGTAGTTCTTGCAGTACCACAGCACGAGGTACTTTGCAATGCTAAAGAATCTATTAGAGGCAAAAATATGAACAATTGTCAAATGAGCTAATGGTTGGAGGGCTTGAGTCAAATGCAAGACAATATTTGCTGATGATTTTTAATCTGGCACAGTTTCATCCTCAACTGGCTCACTTTTTCTGCAATAGGAGAAAAAATCATGCATTAAGCCTTCTTTATCTGTGAAAACTATAAGCTTGTAGCCCAATTTTTTTGATTTGCTTGGTACTAAATACTTCATAGATAACTTTTCTTTAAGAAGGACTATCAGTTTGTCAACACATAAGCTTTGTATTTTTGGCATTGCTTTGAACTTCCAAGTGGTTAATCATTAGGTGAATTTGAAAAAACTTGTCTGTGTTAGTGGTGCCATCATTTGAAGAGAAGTTGTCCACTTTGTGAAGGTTAGATTTTATTGGTTTGAATCTTTCATGGCTTACTATATCAGCTGGTACATCAGTCATCAGGGATAATTTCTGACACCAGTGCTTCATTGTATCATGTAGTTGGTTGATAGGAAAATTGTAAACCAGACCTATTCATTGCTCAAGTTTATCAGAGGTGGTCTTCATTGGATTATTTACATTCTTCTGTGTCTCATTCATGTGGCTGTGGTGAACTGTTTCAGTGAAAGAGTCATTGGATAAGAAACATTTGATATAATGCTCAGAAGAAAGAATTTCTTTGCAGTCTGGTCTTGGGTGTTCTGGCACTGAAGTGTGCTCTTCTACATTGAAGTTGTTCTATCTGTGATATAAATCACAATTATTTGCTCTCTTTGCCCTTAAGTCTTTGATGGGATTACAGATTTCTATCACACAAGTGACATAATCTTCATTGTCATGAATAATATCTGCTGCATCATCTTCAGATTCTGCAAGATGAAGAATGAGAATGCTGCCCAAATATTCTAAAAAGCATAAGTAAAATTGATTTAAAATGTCAAGTGCATTCAAAAACCTACCAGAAACTTAGTTTTCCTATACTTGAATTATCTTCAACTCAGATGGACTCTAGGCATCAGCACAGTCAACTTCAAAACTTATGGTAAATTTGTCATTAGTGGAGCCAAATTCACCATGCAATTCATCACTGTTATCAGCACAGATAGCAATGGTTGCTGTATCATGATGTTTAGATCTGTAGAATGTTCTTGCAAGAAAGGAACTGCTTGGAAAGAAACATGAAATGAAACAATAAATATGATAGGAAGTAATTTTTTATTTGATTATTATAATTATATTCAAAAGTAATTTATTCCATTGTTTAAGTCTAAATTGTTAATACAAGATTTAATACATAGCAAAATTCTGAATTTAGACTTTTTTTATGAGGGCCTAAAGAATAGCTGCACTCAGACTGGATGCATACATAATGTTCTACATGATGGATGTGATCTTTAGGTCACATGAAAAAATGGCTTTATTAAATTTCATAATGGCAAAGTTAGTTAATTCAGGTAATAATTGCAAATCTTGATGACTTACAAACATACACCATTTTACATGTTTTTGCAGGATACGTGATTTTTGTAACATTGTTTATAAAACACAACCAATTGAAGAGAAGAAACTTGCATGTTTCATTTTTTTTCTTTAAACTGAAGTGCAACGGCAAAAACATTAGTGCTTGGGGTAAATGTGTGCCTTGCATGGCACAACCCTCTATCAATGCTTGGACCTTGATTCTTCATTGTGATCAGCATTAAAGTAATGTGTGATGCAGGCATCATACCAGGTTGTAAAGCATTAAGTTGCATACTTTTATTCCTGAGAATATCGACACTCATCATCTACAGAATTCTAAATTTTCCTGCATTCATCGATGTGTAATTGAAAAGTAAAGTTATCATAAATTGTCTGTCTGTAATGCCCTCAAATGTATTGGTCATCTATGAAGAAAAGCATTCTAATCTTATCAACCCTGTCATTCATAAGTTCTGATACATTATCTTAATGGCAACTTGGCTAACATTGAAGGGAATAAAAGTTAGTTACTTTTCTGAGGAGATTGATATTGGTCTTCCTACACCAAGTGGCACTACAGAGGCTACTTGGTGTAGGAAGACCAAGCTTTACCTGCAACTCTATGTTCAATTGAAAACACAATGGTCCTTGTTCACTTAAATTGATCAATGTTATTTCTAAAGAGTTATATTTAATTTAATAAATTCAGATATATTACTTCTAATAGAAGAGCATTGACTAATTATATAATTATCAAATTCAACTTCAATCAAAAATTAACTAGAATCATTATTTATCTCAACCAGTAATCAATTCCTGCATTATCATTAGGTTAACACAAATTTACGCCTATTCCTGGTCCAAGTTACTTTATATTTGGTGTCTAACACTGGAAAGTTTTATTTCAGTCAGATAATTTTGAACTTCTCAGACAAAAATTAGTCATCTGTTATAAATGTAGTATAGAACCTCCTGGAGTATGTAAAATGGTGGCAATTCTTCACTGCAGCGAGTCTACATTTGTCTAGAAACTTGAGGAGAAATGCCATCATTGACTTTTTGTAGCAGTTCTATACTTGATACAAAGTGATTTGTCAGCAGTTCAGGAGACACAGTGGCAGTCCCTATCTGATAGAATTTTCATAAGACTTCAGTTTTACCATGAATTGCCATGTATTTCAAACTGTTTCCATTGTTAGTAGACCCACATAACAGGGTGGCATGAAACACTAGCAGATTCTGCTACCTAATTCACTGGGTATCTCTTAGCCTGACCAAATGCCCATTTTTACCGTTCTGAGATGTTTTGCTCATGTCCCATCACTGTGGGGCAACTAAGAAACAAGTCTATACTTTGCCAGCTCTGAAAGAAAGCTTATACCTGTTTAGTATTTGCATATAACTTGAGCTTTGATTAGAGCTTGGAGTACTGATAGATGAATTTATTTAAAACGAGTTCAAAAAACAATAGGCTAATAATTTTTTTGTCTATGGAGTATGTTAGAGTAGAGCAGGCCATGATAACAATCTCTGAGCTGGAGCAGCAAGACAGATAACTTGATCTGACATTTATTAAGATATTATTTCTTTTGATGCAGGTACGCGTTCTTTATGACTTTGAGGCTCAACCCGACTCAGGGGAGATGTCCCTGAAAGAAGGAGAGATTCTCACGGTGACTCGTCAGAATGTTGGAGATGGCTGGTGGGAGGGAACAAATGCTCTGGGTGAAGCTGGGCTCTTCCCTGCTGCCTACACAGAGGTGGGTGTATTTTCATTTGTGTTATATTGTTATGTAATTGATGTTGAAGCATTAATCAGAATTAAAGCTTTTTAATAGAATTACTGTAGCATGTATTTTAATTAGTACTTTGTAGTATACTTCTCATGGAACTTTTAAAACTGATATAGCTTGACTTGTTGATTAAACTTGAATATGTTTTCATGTGATTGCACAACATTCACTGAAGCTAACTTTTGAATTGGTTTAGGCAAAACCTAGTTGGAGTTCATGAAGTTGTTATTTAATAACCATTTTGCCTTAGATGTTGAAAGATAGTCATCAATCAGAAATTTGGTTAAAGCTTTCCCTCATATCTCACCTACTCGGCACCCATAAAATTTTCATATTGCATGCTAAGAGCTGTTGTCCTGGCCTGCCTTGTGTCTGATTGTCAATAAGTAGTGCTCTGCAGATATCCTGGAACAAACATAAACAAAGTATATTTTCGTGGCAGTGTGCATGTATAAGTGGAGAGTATATGAAAGAGCAGTGATTGGGAGAGGTTATCAAAGCTCAAGTTAGCCTATGTGCTTCAGACGAAATTGTAACTGGCTAAACTTCAGACACAAATATCACTGAAAGTACACAATGTCCGGGTCAACCAAGTAACTGACGACACTGACTTGACATTCATTTTACAGGGCCTGGCAAAAGTTTACTATACCCAATTTAAAATACCATTTTATGTATTTTTAATTATCATAAGTGAATGAAACTGTAACTACTTAGAGAAGATCTATGTAAGGGGACCAAGCCAATCTGAAATTTTCTTTTGTGGGACAATCTATTTCAAATTTTGTAAACATATGTAACTTGAAATGAAAACATTTTGTTTGTGGTAAATTTTTTGATATGTTTGAAAAAATATATATAAAGGAGAAATTTTGAAAAAGTATCAAGATGCTACTAGTCAAATAATTTTTGCACTAGAACGATGAGTAGGTCTTATATTTTTCATTTCAATGTGGAAAATAAATTTAATTGTTCAATCTTGGAGATAAGAAATTCCTAAATTTTTAAAAATGTGAATTCTTTTTTATTTTTACTCTATACAATTTGTTGATTTTCCATTGGATCAAAATATGATTAAATTAATTTATTATCATTGAAATTGTCCATCAAATGAGCTCTATTTTATTACTGTATGACAAAAACTGTAGTAGTAGTAGTAGGTTTTCAAATGCAAAAATTTATATTTTTCCAAAAATCTTAATTAAAAATACCTTACGATGCAATTCAGAGTAAATTGTAGGGAAATGAGTAAAAAATTATTTACAAGGCGTTACAGTGATGCTTGAAAGTGTTATGTGGCCCAAGGCAATCTGCAATGTAAGCACCTGATTTTTGAATAAATTGGAGAGCAAGCCTGATTAAATGGGGGAAGGGTTATACCTGCAACATAAGCTCAAGGGGTATTGACATAAGCTCGAGCATGACAGCTCCACTCAAACGAAATATCTTAAGGAAGTGGGACTTGACCTCCCTTTCAAAGGAAGATAAATCAAATATACGCTCTAGAGCAATACAGTTGGTTATATAAGATGTGTTGCATGCTTGGGATAGTACAAACTGAAGCTATGAAATACAAAAATATAAAATAATATAATGGAAGAATGAAGTTAAGTGGGCACATTGTTTTGCCTGTATAGCATCTGAAAGTCTCTTAGCCCCTATTCCTCTTTCAAAATCCTATAATTCCAGTTCCAACCGTCAGAGTTGCCAAAAACTTTGACACATGCTTCAGTACACATAATTGAACAGTTTAAAGCACAAAAACTGAAATCTGAATTTTCCGATCATAACAACGCTCGTCTCGAAAAATCGAAACAATCAGAAAAATGAAATATAACAAACAAGTTGTTTAATAAAACTATAGAAAAATTAGGAATGCAAAAGTTTTCAGCACATTTCATATTTTGGTATTGTATATCAATGTTGTGTAAGGTATCATTAAAAGTTTTCAAGTTTGTAGAATGTTCTAGGTTACACTATTAGGACCTAATTTAGGTAAGCGTATAAATATTGCATTATTCTTTATCTGATGATCGTTGTGTGAACATTTTTATGGACACAATCACGACTGGACAAGGAAGTAAAAAGAAATAAGATTTAAAAAAGTGCAAGTGAAGTTACCGATGGACGCAGCATTCAAATTCCATATGAATGATTACAACAATGGCGTTGCCGTTGGCTTCTTCTAGAAGCTTTACATCCCGCGCTCCTTGACTTGAGTAGACCTGGCATTTGGCGTCTCTAAAATTGCGAGGTTTGGTCGAACTTCTAGCGACATGTCCTCCCCCCACCACCACCATGAGTATTGATCCGCAAAATTTCATCTACACGCATGTCCTGATGCTATGTATATGTCAATTTATTATCTAATCTAATACTAATAATGATCGTCGTGTGTTTATATATTTATTTACATGTTTTGTACCACACTCTTAAGAATAGATAGGAAGACATTAGCACTGGTGGTCTTGATTTTAGTTCACTGGTAAAAAAAATACTCATTTTCGCCGTACAAGTGCACTATAATAAGTCACGTTAAAATAATTAGACATCCACAGCCTTATATACTCGGGTCTGTATCGTGGATACCAAGTCCGGCGGGGTATTGCGTATTACAATATACATAAGCTCGCAGTTGCGTTCAGTAGTGCTGAATTTCTGTATCTAGAATATGACACAAATGGCTATAACTATTTCTATTGCAGTTCAAAAATACTGTATTCTAAGTGTTTATTATTGTCACAAGAAAAATAAGTTATCTTTGACATAAGCTCAAGCATGACAGCTCCACTCAAACGAAATAAAGATTGAATAGAGAGCGAGAGAAAGATTATTTCAAGAACAACAATCTGTTGTAAGGCAACAGAGGCGGAACAGTATGCAAGTAGCTCACAAGAACGACTAGAGGCCATACGCTCGGACCTAAGCCTAAGGCAGGCGCAGATGTGTGAACAGGAGGATGATGACCAGCTTTATTATCATGAAAGGAATCTCAGAATAGCAGCGCAAAAAAGAATACCTACTGAAACTGAAGCAGAATCAAGTCAAAGGAGAGAAGATATGAGGCAGATAGTGCAGCAAAGAATTGCTAATGAAACAGAGGAAGAGGAAAATCAAAGGGGAGATGAGATGAGACAGAATGCAGCAAAGGATTGCCGATGAAACTGAATAAGAAACATATTAAAGGTCAGAAGATTTAAGATGTAGAGCGCAGCCAAGGATTGCCAATGAAACTGAAAATGCAAATCAATGAAACATGGTGCAATTTTATCCGTTTTTTGTTTTGTATATACAGTATCCACAAAAACCCGAACACAGAATTTTTCTCCGTTATTACTCAAGTGTATTTTATTTAGTGCTGTACTTTCGACATCAGCACATCCCCTTGAGTTGAGTATTCCGGTAGCATGTGGTCTTCTGTATATTCTTAACTAGACGTTATGGGCTCTCTGAGTCCGCACATACCCGGAAGAAGCGCTCAGCCCCACACCCCAGCTCCCCAAGGACGGCTATCAAGTTCCATCTCAACTCAGAGGGTTACAGGAAAACACGTAATACAACAAAATTTACTTAGAAACTAACACATAAATTAATAATACAACCAGCAAATAGTTCATAAAATGCTTGAAAATAAAGATAAAAACTCTAAATTTGAACACCACAACAGTGTGGAACAACATTCAACACCAAATAACACTAACACCAGACAAGCAATTCAGTTATAACTGCAATGCACCAGATATCATGAAACCAGCATGATAGTATACAAGTACATGGGAAATACAACTCAGAATGCATTTATCGATAGCACACAAAACCTGTGAATCTCTCAATCAAAATCTTTACACAGTAGCTATCTCTGCTCATAATCAGTGAAATCAGTAATGGGAACAGCAGAATAATTCAAGCAGTAATGAGATAACTCACANCTCCCAATCAAAATCTTTATACAGTAGCTATCTCTGCTCATAATCAGTAGAATCAGTAAAGGGAACAGCAGAATAATTCAGGCAGTAATGAGATAACTCACAGTAGTTAACACAGGAGCAGTTTCACATTTAAGCAATAACTCTATTCTACATTCATATTAAAGGTGAAGCCTAAACACTAAAGCAGTCTTGAGAGATGAGTCNGGTGAAGCCTAAACACTAAAGCAGTCTTGAGAGGTGAGTCAGAGCACTGGAGCTGGATAATCTGCAACACATGCAGGCAGACATTGCTCTCACTAGGTATAACGCAGCATTTACCAAACTGGTAGGCCACAGGAACAGGTAAAGGTCAGCATCAGCAGGAACAGGTAAGTTGGTACCAGCAGGAACAGGTAAAGGTCAGCATCAGCAGGAACAGGTAAGTTGGTACTGGCAGGAACAGGTAAGTTGGTACCGGCAGGAACAGGTCAGGCAGTGCCAGCNTAGAACTATAAGATGTTTAGCTCTCACTATAGCTGATAGATTCTGCAAGATATAGGTATGGCATGCTTCTCTGTACATAAAACGTGGTAAAGTTGATCAATACACACGGAAATCATATCAGATTTGAACAGAACAAATATAAGCAAGCAGACAGTACGGTACAATCAATAGAATACACTTAACAGAACAAAATGGAAAAAACACAATGGNTTAACAGAACAAAATGGAAAACACACTGGAATAGAACACAAGAGAACAAACACAATCATATTAAGTTGACTCTCTACATCATTACCAGTGCTTAATAAGTGCAAACCTTGCTTTTATTTTCACTTCCCTCCAGTACAGAAACTCTCAACAACACCATAAAGAATTAGGAGCACAAGTAGAAATTATGCTTGCGACTCAGTGCATAAAAAAGTACATCACTGACACGCGGCAACTCGCCACTTCAACACCACTAACACAGCCGAGCTGGACTACTGCAACATCACGGGCACACACCGCTAGCCATCGCGGCAGGCTGAGCAGCACGAACGGGAGCTGCAGCAGAGGCGGGAGCTGCAGCAGAGGCAGGGTCTGCTGAACTGCCCTCGAATTGCTGAGGGTTGCCAATTTCCCCTCCCACATCTTCTCCTGAAAGGATCACTTCCAGTCCCAATATAATCATCATCTGCACAAATAAATATATAGTTATGGGAGACCTGGAAATTTTTTGTTTTCCTCACAGCCTTGAAATTTAGACATAACTAACAAACTCAACAATAACATAAGGTCATTGAGATGAGTTCTAATATTCATAACAGTAACTATATAAAGAATTACTAAACAAATTTATCATATATTAGCTAAGTCAAAAGAAAGGCTTCAGATCATGATGAGCCATAATGCACTTTGAAACAAAAAATGAATCTATCAACAAAGATGAGAGATTAAATGCAGTGAGAGAAGGATAGTAATGCTGGATGCTAACATTTTCATTTTTAAAGGACTATGTACTACAATTATTGACACACCTTTAGTGTATACTTAAGACAAACAAGTAGAAGAAGTACTGTATAGCAGATGCTAGAAGCTAAAAAATCGTTGGGTTATATACTACAATTGTAATCACACATTAGAAAATACATTCTTACGTTCTTCTTATCTGAGACTGGGTTGCAGAAGTACTTGGTGACTTTGATGACGGCATTCTGAGCCACCTCTCCACTGCTCACCATGCTGTTCAGCTGTGTGGCCATGATGGCAAAGCCACTTCGGTGCACACCATCTGACACCAGAAGCCGGCACCTGTCTCCAGTGGGAAACTTCCTCACGGCCTGGAGAACAGGCAATGGAAATGGAAGTGCCTAAAATAACAGGTAGGATAATTGGATAAATGTCACCTGGTTGGGCTTGCAACTTCAAAAACAATCTTTCTCCAAATCATTACATCACAAAAATTTGTTAACAATTTGACATATCACAATCTCATAAAGGCCCATCCACACTATCAATCTTTGGAACAAATTTAGTTTTCATCAATTCTCCACAAACACAAAAACACTGTGCGGGCTGGCAGATTTTGACGTGTTTGCAATTTTCATTTGGTTGGAAAACTTTGAACATAAACTTTTGTAGGAACAGCAAACACTCACTTGTTCAATTATTTATTGTGCTAATGAATTGTTGATTTGATGGGAAATGATCATTTTGTTAATTTATTCATTTCATAATAGCTTAATATTGTCCTATGAGCCTATTTAAATTAAGGATTAGGTAAGTTAGCATGAATAGTAGCTGGTAGCTGCATGAATAGTAGTTGACAACTTGCCGGCATGGCATTGCTGAAAAATCAACGGCTTCAGATATTTCATACATGAGTAAAAATTTTATGCTTATATAAAACAACACCTACATGACTAACAACCACCAAGAAATTAAAGTAAAACACTATTATACATCAACTCAAAACACATATCCAAAGGAGCAGTAGTTTGTTTACATTGATTTTTTCAATTTGTTACATGCTGCACACGTACAACTTCATGCACAGTCTGGACAGGATTTAGAAGAGTTAGTGTTTTTGTTTGTATTTTGGCAAGTTCGTGATAGATGGAGAGTTTGATGGTGTAGACGGGGCTTAAGATATCACACATGCATCAATGGGGGTGGTAAAAACAAACAATTTCAGTAAAGCAATTGGCTAAAAAAATTATTTGTGGGCAATTTTCTCTTTCCAAACATAAAGCAGCTAATATTTCAAACATAAATTTTTTCCAAAGTTTCATAGAAGCAGAAGTGTTTAGTTTGCCACTCTTAGGTAGGTAAGATTTTGCACCTCTTTTTCCCATATCCTCTGTATGTCTGCCTTACAGTACTAATAATGACTTTATTGACTCAACATATTTGACTTTGACACATTCTCTGCTAGTTCTTATGATAAACATTAGTAATTTAGCAGTCAACTTTTTCATTTGCCCCAGATGTATGATTGAATTTGAGACTGATCAGCATATACCAAGGTCACAGAATGAGTGAACTTGTTCAAATTTCTCAATCAAAAACAATTACACTTAAATTTGCAGATGAAAATATGAAATATAAGTTTATCTAAGGAAAAGGTTTAAAATACCATTGGAACATGCTTGCTTACCATAACTTGAAGTATTACATCATCTAGCTTTTCCCCTCTGTTGATGGCCTGTTGAAAAAAACGTAGTCAAAAATATATATCATGATCATCAATAATATATTTTAGGTTGACCAAGACTGATAACATATTTTCTATGGCTTACTAAATAAATATAACGCAGAAAAAATTTGAACACATATGAAGAAAAATATAAGTTCAAAGAAACAATGGAATAATATTCATTCACTTGGCATCATGAATACATACATTGATCCCACTTTTATATACATGGTCATGTATCAAACTATTCCCAAGTCATATAAAATAACACACTGACAAATCTACAAGAACACAAAGAAAACTTTACAGTAGGTGTTTTAAAGTAACTCTGTGCATCTGAAAATAATATTCAACTATTCACATCCAAATCAATATAATATAAAAAATTATTTTATCTAAAGTTAGTTAAAAGATTTACCTATTACTTGCAGTGATTATCCAAGAAACTTTTTAAAAATGATCTTAAAAAATATTAATTATTGCTACTTAAGCACAGCAAAACATATGGTTAAAATTTATTTCAAGTTTGAAAACTACATATACATAGCATGTTTTATTCATTGTACAGTCCTCATTTTGACATCATTGGACAGGACTTTTTTCTGGATTGCAGAAGTCTATTTTCAAAGTTTAAATGACAGAAACATCAAAATGAGGGTGAACATTTACTTTTTTACATTGATCAACCACAAAGAATGTACTACTCATTGTACAGCTTTCATTTAGTTGTCATTGGATAGTAATTTTCACAATAGTAAAAATCTATTTTCAAAAGCTTATGGAAAGGAAAAATTAGTTTACATCATGTAAGTTTGTCTCCTTCCTATGCTTTTGCCTAGTTGCATTAAGGTTAGGAAAGTTAGCATAGAATTGTTTTGTTAATTAACGCAACAAAATGTGATACTACCAGTAGTCAAAACGTGTGAATTTATGACACAAATTTCTGTAGGGTCTACATCATTACGTTGCATTAGTATTGGAATTGCTTAAGGGACATTCAATGTAACTTTTTTATGCTATAAACAATTAGAAATAAATTTTTGACTCAAAGAATAAAATTCCTATCCAACGACATTAAAATGGAGGCTGTATGATAAATAGGACACTGTGCAATTGGCTGCAGTTGAGTTGATGTGAACCAAAATGAGTCTATATTGTAAAACCTTTCTTGCTCATGTGCTTCCTTCTGGTTATGTAAGGTTACGTTAGATTGATTTTATTAATTTGACACAACTCAAGTTGCAAATTACAGTCAGCAGAATTTATGAAATGTGGCTCTAATTTCTGTCAACTTTGAATTATTACATAAAATTGGCATGTGAATGCTTCTCCATATTTTTTTTCCCATCATCCCATGCTTTGAAACCATTCAAAAATAAGTTCCTGTGGCCTGTGGCACATAAAAAAAAACTGGCAGGTATTTACTTCAAGATTGTATTGTATATATACATAGCATTCTATTGATCATATAGCCTTCATGTTAGTAATAATGAAAGAGTTCTTTCTCTTTAGTAGCTATAATAAATTTTAAAAAGATTCTAAAGCAAAGAAGAAGTACATGGAAAAATATGCAAAGCAATTACAGATAGAGACAACATAATCACACTGAGTCCACAGAAATTAGAGTCACTTTTCCATGAGCTATGATTTGACATTCATTAACGTCAAATAATCAAATCCAACCTATTCTAAATACTTAACCAAACCAGGCATCCTGCAGAATTCACACTGTACAATATAAATGTAATTTGAACAATGTGTACATCTCACTCAATTTTTTTAAATACATTTTCACACCTCAGACAAGAAAATCTTGTACAATGACCAGAATGCCCAGTGCAGGCTGCCAACTTATAATAAATATAAACTAAACATGTTTTCAATGATACTTAAATAAAAGTTGCACTATTATTAGAACCCCTTGTGCATTTTAATAAAAATTAACCATAAACCAGGGAATGAACTGAAGTTGAAATAAGATTGATCTTTGGACTTTAATGGAAATTTCTGTTGTGATTGATTCTGTTATTACTACTTCATTTGTTCATTTAAACAAATTTGTGCCTTTTACCTCATTAATCATGAAACAAAGGCTTCAGATGTATGATACTTTAAGTAGATAGAATAGCTATATAAAACCTTGATGATCAAGTCTTTAATAAGTCTAAGACACACCCATTATTTAAAAGTTTAGAAAAAAAGGCACCATGAAATGAAAAATATGAGATATTTTTCGAATCATTTGAAATAAAGGTACAAATTCAATGTCAATGCTAGGCAATTAATTTAAATGCATTCCAGTCTCCATTTTTCAAGTTTATGATTGTTTTTCATGTTGTGTAAGTACTTCAGAGAGTTCCGTATGTTATCTATTGATACTATCACTTTACTAGTAATCTTTACTGTTGTTCACTTTGTACAAATCAAAACTGTGTTAGTGCGCAATGATACTTTGGCTGCATTTTGACGTGAATATTTTCTAGACCATGCAATATCCAAACCAAAAAATGCTCAAGTATGTATTAATATGGTCTGTACTTCTGTATCACCTGTGGCTCGTCAACTTTTACAAATACAGTAAATGTAACTAAACTAAAATATTTACCGCGATAGCGCCACTAGTCAGTTGAACAGCCATTTTACTTGTTCAAATTTTACAAGCAACCAGCAAAAAAAATTGAAGCTTTGCTGCCAAACGCACTAATGATGAAACACGTCTCTGCAACTTTGGCGCGCTGGCTGAATAAACGTACGCGTAGTCACCGATGTACTCGTCAAGCGTGGAAGCTCATAAACGGTACTCTCAAACTGCCGCAATGATCTACGAGTATACAAACTTTCGCTGTTGATGCTCAACTAATTTTTCGAATTGCATACTGTGATATGTATATACTGAAAACAGGTGAATATTGGTTCTATTACATCTGTGGAGCTACGATATATAGTTTCACTGATTTTTATTTTTTTAAATAAGCGAATAGACCTAGGAAATTGTTATGAATATATATTCGGAGTAAGTACTAACCAACCTTGTGGGAGATGGGAAATACTTTGGTAACTGATTTCATGTAGAAAATATACGTTATTCTAAAAATTATTTTCATTTATGTTAGAATTATTGTTAGTGGTATTAGTGTCCAGTGACTCAATTAGTATTGTGTTGCGATTCTCGTGTTTCCTTGGCTCCTACGGCAACTTGCTTCATCGGAATGCAAGTATGACGCTACAGTCCCAGAATCGTTTAGTGAGCAGCTTGATCTGCCATGCCTGAGGAATTCGTATCAAGAAAAGTTGTTGAGATTTGATTCATTAAGATTAGAGACAACACGGTTGATTCAGGTGCCACCCCCTTTTGCTGGTGTCTCACTGCCCAGACTGCAACCTTTATAACTTAAAGCAAATGTTCGCTGGCCGAACTTAATCATACTTTTGACGCAGTGCTGTGCGAATTCTACACATTTTTATACGTAAATAAATGCCCTAAAAGGTCCCTGATCAGGGCAATCACACCCGTCAATTAGACGGGATCTTTTTCCAGCAGGTTAGTTCAAGTGGGCAAGAAGAAAAGCTTCAAAAGTATTCCGAAAGCTAATCAAGTTAATATAATAAAGAAGTTAACACAGGCAAATCAAGTATAAATGAAAACAGCCAAGCTCATCCATACATAATTGAATGAGAGTAATAGAAAATACGTTAATAGTGAAGCTGAGGTACGAATATATGAAGTCTTCAAATGATTGCGAATGTTCCAGGTCCTCAACTCTTTGCTCCAACGTCGCGATTGTTGGCTAACTGCCTGTGGCCGAAACTTTTTAAGCCCTTCCACCCTCTTCAGCAAGGGCTCAGCAATGACGCTGACCTTCAATAAGTGAACCCGAAACTTCCCGGAACTCCCGATGCCACGTTGTTAAGTTGCGGATACAATTATTTGTTATAGCATTACGGCAATTAGGCGCCAAAACACGGGATTTCCGTAGTGAAATTTATTTAACACGGCTGTTTTCTGTCAATTCGCCGTCGAGATAACTTCGAGCAAAAAAAATGAACAGCGATCTGCGACACAACGACGAAAAGGTAAAATAAACTTCAAGAAAATTGCTTAAATATTCTACAAAGAAACTCACTAATAAAATCTGATACAATTTTCCATACACTCCCCGTCCACAAAATGGGCGAATTTATTGGTGTAACTTTAGTTCACATGACTGCCGCAGCTCGCCTCGGCGCAGCATTAGACCCTTCCTCGGGAGCTGCGTCGTTCAGCTCGCCGCCACCTACCGCACGGAGAGGCTTCACTTCGTCAACGTACATCTCCAAAGGGTTAAACAAGGAAACGGTATAATCTCCAAGCCTCCTATCTGATCTCATAACCTGCTCTGACTGAACTATACCGGCTGACCCAAAATATTATTCTACGTCATGCACAGGAGACCAAATTGGTATAGCTTTATTGGGTGAATAAATTAGAACTGTTTACCCAGCTCTCATTCTAGTTTCATATTTAAGTCGATGCAATTAGGCCTTTCTATCTTTAAGAGACAGCAAGTATTCCGAATAGAACGATTGCCGAAATCCCCCAAAACCGGATAGCGAGATTCTAGGGCGGCCCTTAATTCAGTCCGAGATGGCCGCGTCCAGGGAAACTTTTCATAATCCCCTAACGTAAGCCTTCACGACGGCGCCAGTTTAAGAAACGAATTAGGATATCAATTGGAGATGCACCTGCCGTGTCACGGTAAGGTTAGGGGCGCTAATTTACCGCTTCTTGTTATTTAGAAAGTAGTGCTAAAAATGAAAAATATTCGATTTCCTCCTGGTCCAATGGACTTGACCAAGAATCCTTTTACTAAACAAACTACCCACTCCCAGGCCGAGCCAACCCACGAGCTGTAGAGGACTTGACTCAATGCCGTGGAAAACTTGATGCCATAGAGGACGTTACTTAATGCTGTAGAGGACTTTACCTAATGTCATAGAGGACTTTGCTTAATGCCATAGAGAACTTTACTTAATGCCGTAGAAGACTTCACTTAATGCCATAGAGGACTTTACTTAATGCCGTAGAGAACTTTACTTTATACCATAGAGGACTTTACTTGATGCCATAGTGACTTTACATAATGCCGTAGACTACTTATTGCCATAAAGACTTTACTTGAGCCATAGAGGACTTTACTTGATGCCATAGAGGACTTTACTTAATGCCATAGAGGACTTTACTTAATGCCATAGAGGACTTTACTTAATGCGGTAGAGGACATCAATTAATTCCATAAAGGACTTTACTTAATACCATAGGGACTTTACTTAAAGCCGTAGAGGACTTCAATTATTGTGCTAACTGACAAATGAAAAAACTTGGATGTTAGTTTTTTAAAAGTTAGTATCTTTTAACTTTTTAAAAAGTTAAATATTCAATATAAATATATTTTTAATCAATTTTTAAATCGATTCTCTTTCCTCAATTTTCAAACTTGAACGATTGGGTTAGTTTTATTAGATGTGTTAATAGAAGAGAAAATCGGCGACAGCCGGTTTTAAAAAATTGAAAGAAATTGTACTTTAGGTTTTTGTTTATTTTTCATTTTTTCAAATTTTTTGACAAATTTTAAAATTTAAAAACAAGCTCTTGATGAGTTTGTGCTTTGAAATAATGCATCGAGTAAGCTCAGTTTGATTCTTTCATTATTGTAGATTATTGTAATTTAAAGCTATTCGATGAACTTCGCTCCATAGTCAAGGAGCACGATTTTTAAGAATTGCCCTTTTATTTTTTATAGGTTCTATGCAGATAACCTGTCAAAAATACGCTTTAAGTATCATAAAATAAATTTGAAATAGTACTTGCCAAGTGCTGCGACTGCGGCACTGCGCACGGTTTAGGAGGCGAGCAACTCTGAGGCAAGAGTAGTCCTTGTGTCTGTGTGCAGCGCAGCAGTCACAGAGCTTGGTGAGAACCATTCTAAATTGATTTACTCGATAATAATGCATAGTTTGCAGAAAAAGCCTATACAGCTGAATCAAAACGTTATTGTTTCACTTTCATCACCGAAATTTTGGTCAGTTTTGCAGTAACCATTTTCAAACTTTCCTATATTAAATAATGCCTATAGAACAACTTTTTGCAAAAAAAAAATGAAACATTGGAAAGAAGCTCCACCGAGCGATTTCCTTAAACTCTCCCGATTTGTTACCAGAGATATCCTGTGCTATAAACTATGATACGCCATTCTTTTTCATTCTAAATTTTAAGCTCAATGATATTAACTGGTAGCATTTCAATTTTTTGATACGATATTGAATACATATATGAATTTATGATGTATTTCTCATCTTTAAATTTTTCATAACGCAAAAAAGAATTTCATATTACAATGACCAAAACTGTACAACAGAGTAATGCGAATATTGGCAAACTTTAAGAAATCTTTGTTTTTCGCATATAAGAAGAAATAAAAACCAAACGGCAAGAGAAATGTTATTTTGATCAATAATATAAGGTTGGCTGAGATTAGTTACTCTGAATTAGAATAATCTTGATGTACGCTGACATCAAAAGATTTTTTGTTAGATGGTTAAACTTTAAGGTTATAGGTATATAAAAAATAAAAAATAAAATTAATAACCCATACATATGCATAAATAAAATGTATGTATACTGTATACATGTTGCATCATCAAGGCGAGAATTGTACTGACTTCGGCTAAAATTAACGTACTTTCAATGAAGCCTCTCCACGCTTTTTAGCTATTCTGTTGAATATGTCTTTTTTTGTTCCCCGGTTTCAAAAAGACTAATTTAATTAAATAAATTTGGCTCTTCAGGTCAATACTCATCCAGTTTCGTAAATCCGAGCTTTTAGCTGAACGGCAAAGATGCCGAATCCGCACATTTGTTAATAATCTGACCGACCATTTTCTCATAACTAGTCCGTTATCGTTATTCAGGCGTTTTGGTAACATTAAGCTTCCTTCAAAACGAACTAAATTCGGAGCAATGCTCCTACAGCCGTGATGTGGAATATAAACTTTACAAATTGAAAGCTTTACGTACTTCAGTGGCAATACTGAACTCACGACTTGGTGCTGATGCATCGGGAACAGATGTTTAAGTTTCATAATGAACATGTCTACGAGAAATAAATCAACACTAATATAGTATACGAGAGTATCGAGTATCGGTGAGTTTATCGTGTGTTTTAAGTACATTTTATCTCGACGCGATGGGAGAATTGATAACAAGAAGCCCTAATGTGCTCCGCCGGCCTCCTACAAAACGTAGACTTGCCTCAAGAAACTTGGATGGCAGTTGTTTTCTGTTCAAGTGTGGGGAGGACGTGGCACTTGTTACTCCACAAGAAGCCTTTTATTAATCATTGATAACTTTTAGCTAAGTTGATTTAGTTGATATAGGCTTAGACTGAAAAAATCAGAATAGCATCACTTTTTGCGACAGTAACTTCTCAGATTGTGGAGTCCTTTTATAATTTTTCACCTTATATGTATGGAAAAGAAAACTTCCAAGTCATGTTTTTTTATTGGCTGTGTGGACATGAGAGGATGATAGTAGATGATAAATACGAACTGTGGTGTAGCCTAACCTGAGTTACTCTCTCGACTCATCTTGACCCTTTCGCTACCGAACAATTTTTCTTAATCAAATGCAAGTATTTTCCGCAGTGACTCATTGTATGCGTAATAATTCATCCGAAAAATATTCAAGTGAACCTCGTAAGTGACTAGACTTAAAAGTAACTTAGGATATATTGTACAAGTGGTATTTCTTAACGGGTCCGTATGTCCCATCCGATTTTTTACAAGTTCCATCGTAACGCGTCTTCCTAGTGGTAGCGAGAGGGTCGAGTTGTTAGGTTGGCAAGGTCGCTATCCAGCGGTGTTTGCAATTTAGATTCCAGCATGACTGATAGAGCAAAATGTTTAGTTCTTTCGTCATCGATGCCTCATTTCAACTTTCACATTCTCGTTAACAACACCTCTGTCTTTCGTGCACACTTTACTCCTTTCAGTTTTCATTCTTTCTTCGCTACCTCTTCTTTGTCTTCTCTTCTTCTTCCTTCTTAACTTGCTGTTTCTATGTGTAGGGGATCCGGTGTGGGAACGTACCTGCGCATAGATTCCACGTTTTCCACAGTCCATACTACAAGGTCTTTTTTTCCCTCAGCGCTATTTGGATCACAATTCATGTGGGTAGGGACCTTTAAGCTAATTAATAATCAATCAATCAATCAATCATTAGAATTCGAGTTTGGGCGTCTAATAATTAGCTAAGACTGCTTCGAGTAACTGAGAACAAGATAAAATTATTTCTGATGCGCAACATATTTTCATAGGCTTAAAGCGCATTTAAAAACGACTTTACTTGCAAGTACGTTCAACCACAAAAGTTTTGAACAACTGAGGTTGTGATACATGTTAGTGTCAGCTTTACTGTCCTACTCAGTCATGGCGGAATTTGATTCTTGCTGAAAACTAATTTTTTTCGTTGTTTTGTGTCTGCGAGGTTGCGTGAATATTTGTACGATAAAAACCTGAATGGGTTTAGCTACAGCAGGTTCCTTATGAGTCACATTCGGTACCAGATGTCGAAAAATGAATTTAAGTGCTAAAATATAAATAAACATCAAAGATGGAAAGACCTAACTTAGAAAATCTTGTTCACTCAGCCTTACTGGGTCAAGAAGGTGTCTCGTTCGGATAGTTCTAACGTTTTAGTAATTTTGATTTGTATAATCATGAACACTCACGGTAATTGAAAAAGAATGACCTTAAATTAAAGCCGTGTAAATAAAATGAGTTAATACTGTAAACTACAGAATTACTAACATAAGAAGTTTGAACGAACTAATAAGAACTGCGAAAAGTGATGTACATCTCGAAATCACTGTAAATCTCGCAGCATGTTCTGCTAAAACTTGACTAGAATTGTAATGCTGAAGTTATTTACATTCCAAATATTGCTAATGACATATTTTAGAGTTGAAATAGGTGACCAAACTTACATTTTTTATAATTAGTCTAGTTATTGGCCAAAATCGTACACATTTTCACTGTCACACACTCACACCAGTAGTCAAAAAAATTGTGGGCGTTGA
The DNA here is from genome assembly GCA_014899125.1 of Orchestia grillus. Classification (NCBI taxonomy): domain Eukaryota; kingdom Metazoa; phylum Arthropoda; class Malacostraca; order Amphipoda; family Talitridae; genus Orchestia; species Orchestia grillus. The sequence continues at coordinate 20,285 of VOMN01092848.1, forward strand.
TCGTAAAAGAACACCGGACACAGGGTGAAAAAAGGTTACCTATACCAATTTTAGTCGTTCTTCGTCATGAACTGCTCTCAGTTCACCAAGCACTAACGTATCCTAAGTTTTTCTCTTGAGTACCTATCTTCCCGTACTTCTTTCTAAAATTTTATAATTTTCTAAACTTAGTTTTACCTCTGCAAGACGATGGAGGCTGTGAAGTCCATTGGAGCTCACACCGCTTCGTACCTTCAGAAAACGTTAGTTTCTCGTATTTAATTTATCGAAAATTTAATACCTGATAACATTTGTCTCATGTATGGTGTAACGTTCACGCAAGATAAAGCGTAGCTACGTCTCTCAGCTGGCCAAGTAATGATCCCTTCATAGCTGTGGCTTTGCCAGCGATAGACCACACATTCTTTAACCAAAGTCAATATATAATACCCTACACTTATTTTATGGGCTTCTTGGTGATCTGGAAGGAGGAAAATGTGGTCGAGGACTCGTCAGATCAATCACAATGGTCGATTCTGAATAGCAGTTTCACGCAGTTTTTCTTATGCATTCGAAACTTGAAAGTTAAAGCAAATATCAAGTCTCATTTAGCTTCAATGATGTATTGGTTCTGTAGAGTTATTACATTTACTGTATGCTTGTAGGTACTGTTACTGTTAATCGTCGGCAATTAATAAAATCGTAAGCATCATGCTTCTCCGCCCTTGATTTTCCTTATATTTAACACCTGTACAAGTCAATTAGACAACTTTACTCTCATACTATGGAGTCTATTCAAAACACTTTTAATTTCAATAAAATACCCTTCCCCAACTCTATAATATTTGTATACTAATGATTCATTTCTGAAGGCGGGGAGATTGCTATGCGTAAAATGTAGATAATTTTATGAAGTAAATAATACATAAAGTGATTGAGAGAAGAAATCTTGAAAATATTTAATTTGAGCGTTTAAAGTTTAAAAGCGTCTTATCAACAAAATCTTCAGGCAATGAATGTAATCACAAGAATTTATTCAAAACGGAACCTAAAAATTTGAGAGCTGAAAAACAAACAATTGCCGAACAATTTTCAGAGGTTGGTTTTTGCATTTCATTAAGAGAAGGTTTGAGTTTGGGGATGAACATGAACTCTAGTGTTCGTAGATCAGTGTTAGATGAACGAAAGTCTAATATTTTAAATTTATCAATACCTATCATTTGATTGCAGGAGCCACTAGTACAATGCTGACGGATGCTAGATTGAAGAGGAGCTTCAAAAAATCTATTTGTTCGATATGTTTATTTTGAAAATGGTAAACCATTAATTATTGTGTATTTTAATTTATTTTATATTACTGTTCAAATTTTCATTTTAAGTTTGAATAAATTCTTCTGATTACTTTCTTTCCCTCCATAGTTTGTTATAATGAGCTTTTCATGGTAGGCTCCATGGTGTACTGTGGGCTCCATGGCGTACTGGTTAGCGTGATGGCCTCACAGCCGGGACTTTCAAGGTTCGATCCTAGCTCAGGCAAGGTATTTCACGTAACCAGGGAGTACTTCCCTTGGAAAAGGAAGCTTAAACCACACATTCCTTACATTCCTCACCACGCCAGTAGTTGTAAGGCATTGAAAACCCAACGGTAAATCGTGTTGGAATAAATAAAGGTTCTTTTTTTAAGAATGAAACGTTCAAATTAAATCATTTTTAGATTTCTTCTCTCAATGACCTCAATTTCCAGTTTGCATCGCAAAAGTATGTATCTCTAAAAATGCATTTGATTTTATAAAAATATATAACTTACGCATGCTGTTTGGGATGACACAAGAATCCCGAAGAAACCCCAGAAACACCAAACGATGTTTGAGACTCGGAACATTTTTTCAGATGGTTGGCGAACCATGCGTTCACCTTGCACCAAGCCACTCACTACACCACTCCTGGCTTCCTGCTCACCGTATTGTGTCCGATCCTGTTCGCTCTGCAGGGTGCTGTCGTGAGCAAAAGCGTCCCGGCTTTAGATGCGACACTCGCGCACGTTGTGCTCTGGACCGTGGTGGCGTGCATCAGACTCAACATCGCCAAGCAATGGTATGTGGCACGGTCCTCGATCTCTTGATGTACACTTGGAAAGTTGATTTCAAGTCAATGGGTTAGAAGGATGGGTAGAGCAAGTTTGATTAAATGTACCAAGGAGTTTTTGATTCCATCTTTTTCTCATTTATGCGCAATGTACATCAGTGTATTATAATAATGTAAGTAATCGATTAAATTTTCCTAGACCTTGTTGCTTGAGCATTTTATACTTCTTTGATATAAGTAAAAACAGGTTCTCTTCCTCGACAACTATGCATGTAGTAAAATGATGTTCGAAAATCACAGATTTTGTAATTAATGTGCAAATATATTATTGAAAATTCAGCGATGGTTCATCGCGCTGAGAAAAACTTCATTGGTTCTGATAAATTATTTTCTAGGCTATTTGGTGAGGATAGGCCTTTCTGGTGGGTGAAGGAGTCAACACGATACGTGGACCAACGCTCGCCCGAACTACGCCACTTTCCTGTCACTTGTTTGACGAGTCCCGCATCTCCGCTCTTCGTGCTTCTGGCAACAGCAGTCGGGTTTGTCCTGGTGTCGTCCGTCATCAAGTTCATAAACTCGTTGGAGTTCAGGTAAATCTTCCCGAGCTAGAATTTGAGAGGAATCGAAAATATGTTAAAGTGTAACATCATGCCATTGTGCAAGTTCTAGCATCTCATTTCAGATTAGGTGAATTTACTGTAAGCCTTATAAACGAATTTATTCCAATATATTGGTGAACTCAACTCCACAGTTGAACCAAAATGCGCTGAGAGCAGTGCCGAGTCAGCAAAAAATCGGCATTCATTTAAATGTGCAACTTCGATCGCTGTCTGTACTTTAGGCATTTTATCAGCGTCGGAGGTTCATAGTTTTCTGCGTAGCTTGCGTCGAGCTGAGTGGTACCAGGGCTATGCTTGCTTCACGTGATTGGTTCGAAAGATAAAAAAAATAGTTTGTTCCAAGGAAGAGGCTTTGGCAGGATAAGCGGATGCAAAATGAATGGCGTAAGTAAATGTAAGTTAACCCTGAGGCTTCTCATTCATAAATATCATTCCATGTTTAAACTGTTAAAAGTGTATGTAATCCTGTTTATATTTTCAATAACGTTCATAGCATCATTAGGAAGAACTGAAAGTCTCTTTCACACAACAGGTCGAAAGTGAAGAGCTGCAACTTCAAAAACTATGGGATATGATGAAGTAAAACAAAGACCTCATGAAAGAATGAGCTATTAATTTTTACTTCATAACACGCCTCAAGAAGTAGTAGTAGTTGTGGTAGTAGAAGCAGTAGTAGCAGCAGCAGCAATAGTATTAGTAGTAGAATAGATGGCAGCGCGTCAGTGACTCGGTTTACGTCGCGCAGAAAGAGAAGGAACCATTTAATGTGGGCTTGTACAGAAAAGGAAATCTATGCGCGAGGCGAGTTCCGACACAGGGTCCTCGGCAGACAAAAATATCAAGTTAAGACTAACGAGGAAGAAACGTCCAGCAAGAGTTAGCGAAGAGGGTGTGGAAGTAGAAAGAAGTAAAGTGGGTATGGAAGATAGAACTCCACAAGGCCTCTCTATAGCCGAGGTAACTTAACAGTGTTCCGCCAGAGCACCCCAGTCCCTAGAGTATACGATAGGTAAGCCTAACCAACCTAGCTCAATTGCCTATTGTACTATTGCCGGATCGAAAAGTGGTCACAAACCTCAAATCCATATTTTTTCAACCAGTTTTTGAGTGTCCTCCCTGTATTTTCACTTCAGAATAAGTGTATCATGCAGTTTTTTATGATGTATTAGTAACAGGTTAGTTAACGTCTAAAGAAGCGTGAACGTCACATGAATGATAAAACCGAAGGTGGGCATAAACATCTTAAAATAATTAGATGTGTATCAAAAGTATATAGCTTTCGAGCAATTAATCGCACATCTTTAGTATTTGAAATAAATGAGAAACGTGTTTTTGTATATTACAAGTGAGAAATTGTTCAACGGATAAAGTGGGTAAACATAAGATAAAAAACAACACAAGAAATTTAAAATTAGTACAAAACCTATAGCCCTAACCTAAAGTATTAAGAGGTACAGATGAGTCCGAATCATTTACAATTGGCCTACGTTGATGAATAGACACTCTCCAGCAATGTGATGTCCTGCCCACTGCTAGAACCTATGATTACATACTATCATCATGAATGGGGTGGTCTGTTTCTGGGGAGTGATCTCTAATACTACTTTTTGGAGGGCTTGCACAAGCCCTGTTAGTATTTACAGAAATATACGTGTATGCAGTGTAGTACCACATATTGTGGGGAAACGACTCGCCATTTGGTGACGCGCATAGCAGAGCACAGGGGAATTGCCTTAACAAGTTCCTCATTTATTCCAGATACTGAAGCTGAACAATTAATTGCTCGAAAGCGATTTACTTTTAATGCACATCTAATTCTTTTAAGAGGTTTTTACCCACTTGTGTTTTACTGTTAATAACAAGTTAGTTTTGTCGATGATAGATTATTGGTTCTCAAACATTAAAAAGCAACACCTGTTAAAAAAGTAGCCGTTGCAACTTTCTTTGTACTGACCATTGAAATTTCATTCAAGCATCTGATCAATATCTATTGCTTACACCTGATTTTTGAAAATTAATGTCCCTCCCACTGCCCCCTTACCTTGTCATGGTGAGAGGGCTTGCGTGCTGCGAGGAAGGGCGGGAACATACTGCAATGCCTCCTATGTACGTAGATATGGGAGGCATTGCATGCTGTCGGGACTTAGTTCCTGGAAGGTGTAACCGTGCAACCATGGCAGACGGACCCAGCTGGAGCAGTCAGATGAAATGGGGGCCATGGGAAAGCCCCCATGTAAATATAAACCGAGCCCCGGTAGTTACAGGTTATAAAGCCCCCGTTATCCCGGGCTGAATGAGGACTGCTGAGGGCCGGGGCCGTCGGTGGTAGGAGGTATTTACTCCCTATTGATCAGTGTGCACCTGCCTCAAGTGCAGGGATGCACCAAAAGGATACTGCTCGCCAGGGGGTCTCTTTTTCAGCCTGGGCTAACCTGAATAAGTGCCCCTCACTTATTCAGGTTAGCTGAATAAGTGACCCTCACTGACAAGAGAGACCTAAAGCGCTCTGCTTACCGCCGAATCTCATCTTCCCACTGACCTTCCGGTGACGAGCTCTGACTTCCAAATGGACCTCTTCCAGGTTGCCCCGAAGGTAACGATGTCTCCGAGCTCCTTCCAGGAAAATCGGCTTAGTCTACCTTCTATTAGAAAAGAAGTAAATAGAACCACAACTGAAACTCTTGAACCTTACAACCTCTAAAAAACCAAGGATGAGACCGAGGACATAACGGTCGTCAACGGCATCAGGGGAGTGGGAGTCGAATTTTCGGAGTCCGTCGCCTTCTCGTTTCTTGGGGATCAATGGCAGGAAGCAGATTATAAAAAGTTTTTATATTTCATTACCCTTGGATGTAAACCTATTCTCGATCATTGTTATCAGACCAAATAATGAAATCGAGCTAGCAATCCGAGGACGACCGGCAAATATTAGTGAAGTGCGCACGGGACAACTGATTGTGAAAGTTTCGAACCGGGCACAGAGCCTAGCCATCACAAATTAAGAAATTTTAGACTCTCATGAAGTAATTTTTGAGCCTCAACGGATGCTCAATCAAAGTAAGGGGACAATCTATTACAGAAATAATTCTAACTTCACACCTGATGAAATCTTTGAAGGCCTGGAAAGGCACCAGATGAAAAAAAAGAATTACTGGAGTATTGCAACATCAGCTTTTCTATCTACTGACCTTCGGTACTTGCCAGATGCCTTCGGAAGTCCCCATAGGCTGGACGAAGTGCTCCGTGCGGCAATACGTACCAAAGCCCAGACGATGCTACAAGTGCCAGCGATTTGGGCATGATGCCAGTACGTGCAGAAATAATTTAAGCATCTGCTACTATTGTGCTGGAGAGATGCATGAACTACCTTACCCTCACCCGCTAAAGTGCTCAAATTGTAATGGAGCCCACCTTGCCTCATCTATCAGTTGCCCGAGCTACAAAGAAGAAGAAGAAATCTTAGCTTTACAGTGTAGAGAGACTCTCCTATGGAGATGCTAGGCGGAGAGTGGCTGTCCGGAACATTCAGCTGGGTGATACGTTTGCAGATACGGTCAAACCTACAAATGAAAGCTCCAGAGGCCGAACAGACTGTTTGCACTCTGATTCTGCCTTTCTCCCTGATCAGAGGGCTGCTACTGTTCATGCCATCGCCGCCCTGGACGAGAACATCGGCAACAACTTACTAATTCGAGAGCACATTACTGGAACCACTATTGCGACATCGCTGATAACTCAACATACTGCAGCCCCATCAGACCATGCCCGGACCTCGGAGAAGCATTTCGGTGAGAAAGCTGCTGCCTTACATGAAAGTGACCAGACCGAATCAACCACTGAAAAGCACCGGCCGATGCTTCGCAAAATTTCAACCATGCACACTGCTGTTACCCATGGTCATACCTCGACCGGCCGTCCGATCAAAATAACAAGACCAAAATTCTCTGAGAGAGCCACTAGTAGTGCCAACCCTCGTAAACGCCCTCAAAGTGGGACACCTCCAGAAGAGTCCTCCAACACCAAAATGGTAAAAGGCCAACGAAGCCCCACGCACTACAGAGATGCACGCCCACCGACTCCAAGAAGAGAACTACATGATGGGGTCTTTCAAAGGATTCGTCCTTTCGATAGAGTGACCAAAGAACCTGTTGCGATTAGCGCAGATCTTCTAAAGAAATTTCTTTTCCCTCCTCACCTCTCTCCAGCACTCCCGCTTAATGTGGAGATGCAAACTTGGGGTGGAGGTAGAAGAAGATCTGACGAGATACGACAAATATCTACTGTTGTAAGTCACCACATTAAGAATATCGAAGCTCGAAAACGACTTTCAAACTGACCTAGTTAGGTTCAGAGGTGGGCAGCGCTACTTTGAAATGTAGCGGCCGCTCTGC
>VOMN01092850.1:0-10276 GCA_014899125.1 Orchestia grillus
TATTTCTGCCTGGAAGTTTATTTTGGAATTGGCTGCCGTGCAACACACCCTGAACGTTTACTCAAGGAATTGGAACGTAATTTTTCAATGAAGTGCGTGATTAAATAAATGTGTAGTCAAGAAATTTCATGTGTTCCATACAACATGCGAGTTATTCTTGTACGTATATCGCTTTCATATTAGCCGGAGGCTGCATTCCGCTGAAGTTTATTGACAAGCATCACAATGTTTTCGATAATTAGGCATTCGCGGCGCCTGCAGCCTGTGTCAGAATTTGTTCTGGATTTTCTGCCACGGACAGAAAATCGATTACTACGAGAAGGACGGTATCGCTGGGTACGGAATAATCTGCCAATTTTGCGAATTAATTAGCATGTGAACATCACCGTGTGCACAATCTGCTGGGCAATACGTAAACATGGTAAAGACTTCGCTGTTCTCGAGTGGCAAGTTTTCATATTGGTATTATTGCGTGTTTCTCTATAGGGCAAAATTAAGCTCCTAATGGAAGTAGTGGACTATGCGGATATTGGATTCCATTCAGGAAATAATGGCAGTAATTGATTAATTAATAGCTTAAAGCTCCTTACCCACATGAAACGCAATCCAAAGAGAGTGGAAAAAAGAAGGGACCGACAAGTATGGACTGCAGAGAACAGAGAATCTATGCTCAAGGTGTGTTCTCACCCAAGATCCTTTGTGCATGGGAACAGCAAGTTCAGAATAAAAGAAATAAAAAAACAAAGAAAAGACAGCGAAAAAGGTGTGAAAATTAAAGGAAGCAAAGTGAACACGAAAGATAGAAGTCTCGAAGGCCTAGCTGGTTGTGAGGTAACCTAACATCGCCCTCCAGTGGACGCCAGTCCCCATAGCATAGGATAGACAAAACTAACAAACCTAACCCTATAGGCTATGACATATCCTACGCCTACTGAGGGGCTAGCAATAGTCCGATAGGTTTGTTTTGCGAGCCTGAAACTGAAACTGAAATGAATTGAAAGTTAGTCAGTTTCTTGACAGCTCCACCTGCACGTCGCGTAGTCTTGCAATTTATGCGCGAGCAGAGCTGATGTGCGTGACTTCTAAGTTTTACAAGGAAACTTGATAGTATTTCATAAACGAATACGGAATGAATATATTTTACAAAATGTTGATGTCAATGAATATATAATGTAAAACAACCTGGATACTTAGAAATTGACTATTAAAAAACTCTTAGATCCGTGAAAGACAGAGTCACTCAGAAAAACGGGAACTGTTAGAATGCGCAGCTTAACGAGAATACAGTTGGCAACCCCAATTTTCAAACATTGTGATTTGGATAACTGTCTCCTAAAAGGCAAATTGCATTTATTCAATTCGTATTTAAGGTTTTCTATTTTTCTATTTTGTCGAGGTTCCAAAAGTTCCCACTTTTTCTGTGTCGCCTGCATGAACTATTTATGACGAACTAACATCATGAAGGATAACAACTGAAGTAGGAAGCTGCTTAGCTCTCAGTTTGTCATTCAGGCCCCGTCTGAACACCGTCGTGTAACGTGCTGCCCGTCTTAATTGCGCCGTCTGAACACCGTCGTGTGACGGGCTGCCCGTCTTAATTTCGCCGTCTGAACACCGCCGTGTGACGTGCTGCCCGTCTTAATTTCACCGTCTGAACACCGTCGTGTGACGGGCTGCTGTCAGAGTCGCGCCTTTGTTTCACAGCGCTGACGCATCGAAACAAACATGTGAGCCTTTATATTATTAACTGCTATATTTATTCACTGCTATTAGTTCAAGTCCAACAACAACAACAACAACTTGGAATTACCATGAATTTCAACAGAAATCGCCATGGATGAATATTCATTCATCTAATCATACACTTTTCAAGAAGTAATACTCTCAGCTCGAGTCCACCCACGCCATAAGATGAGAAATGTGGTCGATAAATTCTTAAATCAGCCCAGAGCCTCCGGCCTCCCGTTGCTTCTGGGGCAACTCTGAGGTCATACATCCCGTCTGCCCTCCGCTGCTGAACACTGCAGTTCTCACACGAGTGTGTGTCCTGCGTCTGCCTAAACTCCTAAAGGAACCCGTGATTTTCGATTAAAAGACTAGTTACAATCAAGGACTCAAATGGAGCTTATTTTCTTTCTGTGTTCAGTGAATTGATCGTAGCACAAAATCTTAAGAACAAAGTTTGTTTATCTAGGCATTACTTTTAGGCAGCGTCGCTGTTGAAGTCGCTGTATAGAGAGGTCAGCCATGCATAACGTACTCCAATGATTATCAGATTAGAGCTCTAGAATATCGGATAGTATGTAAGAATACAGGGTGTCCCAAAAAAATGATACCCAATTTTCAAGGGCTGTAATTAAGACTTACAAACTTACAAAAAATTAGAAAATCACCTGCTATTTTTCAACATTTGTTCCGTCTTTGTACAAAATTTTATTCAAATTGATCCAATCGCATTCTTTAAGCAGTATTTTTAGTGACCGATACTGAAAACCTGTTTGCATACTTTTGTTAAACTTTGAATTTTATGATATTAAAACCACGTTTTTATAACTTTCAACGGCTTATTGAATACAAATGCCACTAAAATAAAAAACAATCGAAATGTTCCTCTTTTCATTCGTTTTCTTCGGTGCGTCCTCTGTTTCTCTCAATAAACAGTTGCACTCGGCTTCTCATTCCCGCCATCACTCGTCTAATGAGAGCATCATTCTGTTGAATTCTATTGAATCCACTAATTACTAAATCTACATTCTGTTTAGTAACATCCAATCCACTCTTTCTTGCATAGATTTGCGGATTTTCTGTAAGTGCTCCTTGAACAATTCGAACATTTTCTTCTGATCGCCCCGTTCTTTTCCGTCCTGATCTACTTTTGTTGAGATTCAGGCTTGTTCCTTCGGTTCTGTACTAAGTAACATTTCTCGAAATAGTCATCTACGTTGAAGACTGTCTTTCAGTAAAATGCTCTTGAAATGATTGAATGACCTGTTGGAAACTTTTCGTATAAAAATACTTCCCAACGATGAATGTTCTTTGTTCTTCTGGGAGTTGCGTAATGGGGAGGCTCCACGATTGGTAAAAATCTTGAATAGTTTAAAATCCAGTTTTCGTATTCATGCGTAATTCAACTTACGAGTTGAAGCCGTATCAATGATACCAAAGCATAAGAAACAAAATGTGACTTTCCAACTTTTTGTAAGTTTAATAGTTTCTAAATTACAGCCCTTGAAAATTGGGTATCGTTGATTTTGGGATACCCTGTATAATGTAGAGAAGTTATAAGAAATTAATGGAGAAATTTTAGAACGGCTAAATATCAGTTGTCGACAAAACTCAAAGCTGTGAAGCATCCTCCAGCCCTTGATGTCACCCGAGACACCAGCTCTAGTTGAAGCCCTAGTTCTACCCGAGTCCTACCTGACGCACCAGACACCAGCAGCCGAGCAAAATTCCTGGGAGTGTTCGCGTTACTCGCCCGTGAATCAGATGCGTCATAATGTCTCCCTGGCGGAGGATGAGAGCGAGCGTAGCTGGAGGCGGGGAAAAAGAACATTTTCTGGGGGCCCCGAACTGGAGGAATCTCGCTCCGTCAAAAATGGGACTGGCGTCGGCCGTAATTGACTGTGCCCGGTGGGGGTTTGGCTCCGTAATTCTAAAACCTTCCTTCTCCAATCATGAACGCTACTTTCAATAGCATCTTAAGTCCCCTCATAACATATGGACGCGAAGTTTCAACTGCTTGAAAATCCAAGAGGCGAAATGTTCTTCATGTCTTCCGTGCGTAGAAGGTTCAAAATTGTTCAAGTTAAAGTTGATTTTGTTATCAGGAATTAATTTCTTTAAAGACGTAGGAGTAATATCTGTTTTCTTCATTCCAGACTGCCATTCCTCGAGCGTTCTTGGTCCCAGGCGTTCTTCACATCACAGGTAAGTTCCAGGAATTCCATCGGACTGTCAGATCGAAAAATCCTGAGGGCTTCTGCTTCTGAATCAAATTTTGACGTCGCCGGGTGTTTCTTTGGTATGTAACTTCTGCTAGAGGAGAATGATGCTTTATTAGCCTGTCGAAATACCACGCATTTATTCATAGCTTACCTGAAGTTCTTCAGCGCAAATATTACTAGTGCAAGACTCTTTTCCTTCATTTTAATTAATCAAAGGTAGTTAATCTCTTTTTTTCAGACAATAGTAAAGCATTAAGGTTAAACTTTGGTAAATGTAACGGAGAGTATTTTCTGAACCATTAATGAATACTAAAATAAGAAAAATAGGTAAGCTTTCCATTGCGAATTTCAGAATAAATCTGGCCAACTATGGCTAGTAACACAGGACGCATCCTTTTAGATAGTTTTTGGTACCTTGAATAGCAAGTTATTTATGCAAGAATGTTATGAAATAGACTCATTTTAGTGTTACACATTAGAAAGAACTGAAAGAGGATAACCTGATAGTTTTCATGTCTATGAATGAGCGGCAAATTCCTCAGCAGTGCTTTGCTCGCTACCATGCATTGCTCGGAGCCCTGTGAGAGCCCCACAGCGCTCTTCTGAAGCTCGCTAAAGCAAAATTTCACGCCTCGTTCAAATTAGAGGATCATGTCTGGGTAAGCCCTAGCAGAGCAGGCTAAAGAAAAGAAGAACTATCCTTGAAACTACCGTGATCCATAAAACAACTCTAGCATTTAATGAAATGTTTAGAATGGTTCTGGGATCAGAAACGCCCACGCATGCAGGAGCCCCTGAGCAAGCTCTTCACAAAGGTCACTAGGCCCGCGACTGAAGTCGACAGAGCTCCAGCACCAGTCCCATAAACAAACCCTTGAACAAAGCTCCCGGAAAATCCCCCGCTAAACCTTCGACTGAGCCCCCATCTAATTTTGCAGCTCACTTTCCAGCAATGAAATGCTTAGGCTTCGACCCCAGCTCGCTGAGAGGACTGCGCGCTGTCACTGTAGCGCGTCAAGTTTTTCCGGAACTTGTGCAGAAAAATCGCACAACAAAATAGCTCTAACTTATTTTGAATGGGATTGTGCGTTAGTCAAAGATCTTTGTGAATGAATTAATGCAAGATTAATGCGAGAACTTCGTTAGAAAATAAGTAATATTCTTTTAACAAAAGTCCAACCTTAAATTTACAGGCGAAATTGGGAATTGTGTCTTTATTTTCTGTCGTCGCCTCTCAGAGGTAGTTAACGTTGACTGAAATGTTGAGTGGATCTTTATTTTAACTGAAATTTGTAGATATCAAAGTTTTCCATTGTCAGAGTCCTTTCACAGTATACGAGTATTATTACAAATAATGTGCCAGATTTTAGTCCACACGAGGATTGGTTTTATTAGGCCAGGATGAGCCCAATAATTTGATCTTACTTTTTAATTAAAGCGCAAGTGTGAATCATTCCTAAACGTTATTGATTAAAGCCTCTTTGGAGTTCGCCCCACCAAATATTCATCTTTGCCAGTTACTCATTAAACAATCATTGTTCTTTGCTAACCAACTGCGAGGGAAAGGGGTTCCGATACTCTAAAATAACGATAGGTTCATATGAATATTTTCCTTCTGAGTCTATTTCAAGTCTCAAGATTGATTTACATTCTCGATTCCCTCATGCCCAACTTTTTTCGATCACAGGTGTAAGACAGACAATACTTGTAGAATTGAAAAGAAATATGTTTACCTATGCGGTGCACCTGACATTGCGAATAGGCGATTTCAAATGAATTGCGAGCAGCTAGTATCAGAATATGTGGCCATTACCTGTCGTAGCCAGTGCCCGGTGTGTCTAATGACCCATTCATTAATTAGCAGTGCGCAGTTTCCTGGCGAGTAGTCACAAGGTAGGCAATATTCACTTCGTTTGAAAAACATCAAAAACCGACAGCAACCTAAAATGAGTCCCGTTTAAACAAAGTCCCGTGAAATCTTAAAATTCCATTTCAATTTTCCCTCTAGTGTAAAAGAGACAAGACAATTCCCGTCCAAGACACGGTGGACCGCGCTCTCCTCGTTCATCACAGTAATGAGCAAAAGTGATGCCTGAATTTCCGCACCTCTAACGGACGGTAATTGAGCCTCGGCTTCAGGCAGAGCTCCGTCGTGCTAATGGAGCCGCTCTAGGTCGGCAAACCTGGACCAAAGGTCGGAATTAGGCTGCTTTTCTAAGAATTAATGAGCTTTGTGCCGGCATTAGCAGCGTAGCATAAATAATTATTACTACACGCGTCGCGAGGGTCCTCGTTTTGGAAAGACAGTGCTACTCGTAGGTACCATGATAAAAATGATTCCTAGTCCTATCGCTTTCGCAATCTTACCAGCAGTACGACAAAAGCGCTGGTTCCATTTACTTCGAAGTTTTCCCGCGTTAGCAGCTACGCTGACGCGGAGGGACTGCGCCCCGCACTCATGCAGTTCTGCTACCCATTCGGTACACTGCATGATATCGCTGTCCCCGCTGCCACCTACTTGTATTACCAATACAGCACGATTAGTATTGGTATGGTTTAAAAAGTTGTGTCAGCAATACACTGAGACTAGCATCTGTAGGGATGAGAAAAACTTCTATTAACCTGTTAATAGGTATTGACATTATATGATGTCCGCATGGTTGTTGCATTCACACGGTCGCTGTCGATTACACATACCGTGTGAATGCAACACCGACCACCTGGGCGGTGACCGTTAACGGGTTAACAGTGCGGTAAAGATATATTTAGCATGTTTTGTATGACAAAACTATTTTTCTAGGGTTGTGATACACCAGCAGCAGGACACAGTACAGGATGTATGCTTAGATACACTCACAAATAGATAGAAATGCGCTAAAAAACGTAACTGAATATGAGAAATAAATAATAATGAAAATTTTGATGATAATAGACACAACCAAAATACGTAATGCATAAAAACTTGCTTTACCGAATTTCATAAAGGCACTGCACAAGGCATACGATTTCTGAGTGTACAAGCGCACGAAAGTGCGTACACGTCAACGTAATGCGCTGTACAAGGATTACAATGCTCACAATGCTGTGTACATGTGCTGTCCATGAGCGCATACTCCTGCCCATAAAGCTCAATGACAAAGATTCCGGTGCACGCTCGTGCGAGTCTAGGATATTATTTTTCATAGCACGCACGTGCTCAACCGTGCACTCAAAAATTACTTTTTCGGGGAGGTATGTGCACCGATGTTCGACATTTACAACATCCATGAAATTCATTTTATGGGAAGTACCAGCATTATGGGAAGTACCTGGAGTGACCTAAACTCAGACCAGCATTTACCGCAGAATGCTTGAAACCTGTCTTGCATTTTCGACGCCCTGCCCATAACCAATTGTACCACAGCGATATCTCCGCCTGGCTGGCCTAAATCATGTACAATAATAGAGGCCCCAGTAAAAAAAGTTAGACTGGGAAGTTGCTCAACAGCGGGCACATTTTCCAGGGCCTGTGTTAATTCTTGAATTTATTCTTTACGGGTACGGTGGGAAAAAATATACAAAGAGGCTGTTTTCTTACCACATTGAATTTACACGTTTATCTATCAATGCGCATACATGACTGTACCGTGTGTTATCATTCATTTCATGTATACACAGATTTTACGCGTATTTCATGCCATCAAAGCAGAGTTCTTGCGGTACGTCTTTCTTAAATAACATCAATCAGTCTGTTCGATTGCATGCATTGTTTTAAATTAACATTCCATTCTTTTCTAAGTGCCATTCGCGTGTGTATTTCTGAAGGCAATCAATTAAGTCAGTTCGCCAAGGTCAGCCATTGTCACCACGCTCTGAAGCACTTGCTTGTGCGCGCTCCAAGTGAATCTCCTGTTGTTCGAGAACAACTTGGACGGAAATTTCACACATTTTACTGGACATGAAAACATGAATTGCATGAAAACTATCCGAATTGCTAGCAGTTAAAATAAATATTACCTTTGCTCTGCAAACCGTCACGCTTAAAAGTACAATTCTGAGATTTCAAAGACTGACATAATGAAATTTTGCCAGCCTTTCGCCGAGCCGTGTGGGAAACTATTCATGTTCTTTAATTGTTGAAACTTTAGTTAAATAAGTAACTGCGTAAATAAGAATTATACCACTCTATAGTTTTAGAAACTTTCACATTTTCCACACGAACATTGCTTCTTTTCTCAAAACAAAAGCAGTTGCCAGAAGGCAAGAGTTAACGGAATCGTAGGTGCAGGCTTTTCGCTTCTTTGTGAGCTGCAAATCTCAAGCTCCTAGTAGGCCAAATGTTTCTCGTTAGATTCCACGGGGAAAAAACAGCTGTTGAACAATCAAGGGAAATATATGAGGGTTGTATGGATTATTTTTTCACCGATTTCTCCCACGACTGCTGCAAAGAGGATTTAAAATCTCTCCAATATCGTAGTCCTAACGATGGTGGTATCGGACACTGCTACCAGCTCTCCCAATGCGAAGCAAACAACTCTAATTACAAGAAATTAATGCTCATTATCAAAATTCACGAATGGGAGCTCTTGTATTTTGGTATCTCTTTCGATGTAGCAACGAAACAATCACACGACGAGAACAATGATTCACAACCTTCTGTTACACATTTGCGCAGAAGAAAATTTCCCTTTATCGTCGCATCCCCAACAAATTTAAACCTACTTACGGATGAAGAATCTGAGTTTTGCAAATTGTATCGGTAAAAGAAAATATTTCATTTTATTCTCCGAATATTTCATATGCTTATCGGAGCCTTTGAAATGCTCCCTGGCACATTTAGCGGGTCCGAGTACACCTGCTGTGGATGCGGTGGGTTAGCGACACCAGGGTAGCAGCGGGTCCGAGATTTTTCTCATGCAGCCGAAGCGGTTCTCTCAAAAGCTGAGCTCTGAACCCGAAATCGTTTCTGATCCTTTCAAAAAAAAAGGATTTTGCAGTAGTCACTGCGCTTCCGTTACAATTTTCTCGTGTATATTTTGAGCGTTCAGTGCAGTAGTGAAATTAAACAAATCGATACCCAAAGGTTACCAGACACTTGCTTTGCTCCATAGACGTTGAAGCAAATGATCAGGACTCCCATAAATATGCTTCAGATGCATGCTAAAATTTGCGGCTCCTAGATTTGAGTGAATTGGAATGCTCCTCAGACACACTTAGAAATGTGTTGACTTGAGTTAGGTTTGAACACACATACAAGAATTGGGAAGCAGTCACCTCATGCGGGCAATCACTCCATTTTAGCACTTCCCAGAATAACGAGAAACTCTCATCATCTCAAGCAATAAAATAATTGACGCGCTCAGATGCGTGCCCGAATGGTTCTATGCTGTACAGCAAACACTACTCGTGAGTACAAAACCTTTTGAAAGGCGTGTCGAGAAATGCTAGTATATATTAAACTCCTGAGAAATTTAGCTCCCAATATTTATTTCGCGATTTTTTCCCAATTTTGGTTAAGTGGCTCGAGGAACACAGCTCGTTGGTAAGATGCGAGCGATCTTGAGCGTACGTAGGGCCCAATTAGATCCAGTTACATGAGCCTCAAGGGGGTCATTACTCTTTTCAATTATTTCGCGTCACTGCAGAAAGATAGATGCTGTTTTTGCCGTGATATTCATTGAGACAGACGTGAAGAGCACTGAATCAACGTGAAATTTAGAAAATTTAGTTGGAAAACACTCTTCTCGTGACAACAAGTGTATACAACTCCAAGTTCACTTTACTGCGCTAACTTCAAGCAAAGAACTGGAGTGAGAGCGCTCGCTTGATCTGCCAACTCTAATCCCCAACTCTAGAAGCTCTCGAATCTTCTACTCCAAATTCAGTTACCCACTTCTTCGTCCCATGTCGACAAACTCCGTTTCCAGCAATGCTTTTTATCGTCAGATGTACAGACTCTTTCCTACAGATATAAGGTGATGAATAAAACATGAGCTTTTGACTCGCTACTTTGCACATCACGGGCCTGACCCATGTTAGCTCAAAGGGCGAGAGGCATCTTCGTCATCAACTTTATGGATCCGAGTCCGACATGAAATGCAGTTATAATGAAGAAAATGCACTTTACTTGAAGAAAATGCACGTTGTTACAAAGTGCAGTTTTCTAATGCTAAAAGAGAAAGAGAGAATAATTACAAACCTAAAGGAGAATTTGTTTCCATAGCTATGATAAACACAGAATTTTCTTGAATATTTTGAATGTCTTGAATATCTTGAATATCATGAAAATGTTTGGGCTTTTATGCTCTGGCCACACTGGGGTGCCGCCGCTTTGTGTGCATGGTGTCCCT
>VOMN01092854.1:0-12342 GCA_014899125.1 Orchestia grillus
ATCATCTAACCTAACCTAATGTAACCAAAACACTATCATGTATAAATGCATATTTCCGAGTTTGCTTCAAATTTGTGTTCACCAATCGAATAAGCTAGTTCTGATTAGAAAGAAAAATAATAGAGTTATCAAATTTGTGGAATCAAAATCCTTCATTTCTGAATTCACAGTAGAGATATTTGTCAGCATGTAATTTTACCTGTGTGGAGAACCGGAGTCAACGTGTTAAATTTTAATCTAATTCATAATTGAAAAAAATGTTGGTGGTGTTCTTTTATCTTTTTCGTGTATCTTTTTACCTCCACTGTATGTGGCTGTTTTGAAGTTAGTCATCCTTAACTACGTAATTTTAAAGTAAATGATATATGCATCCCAAGCATCGAGTTATATTTTGCGTGTACCTAAGTAATTCTAAATTCTCTAAATTCTAAAATTCTAATGTATTTTTGCCATACGGAGAAACTTAGCTTCGCTGTATTTCTGCCTAATTACATTAAATCTCCCCTAAAATTGCGTTCCACTGGAATATTAATGTTTGATTTATGTTCCTAACATATTTCTGCTTGGTTTCAGTATTCTTTCTCCAATGAAAATGCCTTAGCTTCTTATAAATCTGACTCAAACCCCCACTCTGCAAGCGTCCAAGCGCGTGCAACCACAACGTCGCAAGCGTTTGCCTCTGAAAAACGCGGTGTTAAAGGTGTTCTCGCTGCTCTAGCTCGTACAGCCTCGGCAATTGGCCTTAGCACTCTTTGCTTGCACTTGAATAGCTCACGTTTTAATTCAGTTGCAAAATCTTGTAAACGAGCGAGCTGAATGGCCTCCTTTACTTGAGCACTGCACGTAACACCGACGAAATCTGTGCAGTTTGCGTGATTCACACACTGCGTGCTCCGGAAAAGTCAGGTTTAGATCAAAATACGAGGATCAAGCGAAACTGAATTGGGCGAGTAAAGACAGCGACGCAGTAATTTTTACAGTGCAAGTTGTTTTTTGTGCGATTGGTTCCGCCTGTAACAAGGCAAAAATTCTTTAACGACTCTCTTTTTACAATTATTTCGCAAAATTATGGACACACTTCGCAGATGTTAAGCCCGCAAGCTTGTACTTAATAATTTCTTCCATCCAATCGAGCTTGGGAGTCTTGTACAATTCATATTGGTACTCACATTATAAAACTAAAAGCTCTTCGATTCCCTAGAACATGTTTTATTTACCTCAGGACGTTATTGGAGGATTTTAACTATTTATATAAATTTTCATTGATGCCTGGCCAGCCCCCTAGAGAACTTCATGTTCACTTTTAGGCTTTGGAGAATTTGTGTGATCTATTTTTATTCGTTTGGCTCCGGCAAAAAAGTTTTTTCTCTTATCCTAAACAGTTATTGTGTTCAGTTTTTGTAAGTTATTTCCTTTACATTTTCACATAACGATACTCATTTACTCACCCACCTTTTCATCAGGAATCTATGTATTAATACGCTTGTGTCTAGCTACCTACCGTTCCGTCACGGTTCGCCACTCTGCAAGAGAAATTTCAGGTCTCGAGCGAAGTATCCTGTATACGGGTTGCATGTTTTGCTGTAAAAAGCCCGTCTTCGCGGCACATTTTTAGTTTTCCTAGTAAAGTTCAAACTGATCGCATCATCAAGAAGAAAATTGCTTCCAAGACCAGACCATCTCTGCCCTGAACCTTTAACCTCTGTCCAACACTTGAGAGGACCACTTCTCATAGGCTGGTTTATCTAATGTTTGTTTTTCTAAATTCCCGTGAAATTTTCACGGGTCCTTCTAGTATATTATAATTTATATTCTGTATTATCAGTAGAGTTACTTATAGAATCTATTTATATTTCTTATTCCCCCCTTCTGATGGCTATTTTAGAAAACCTGTAAGCAAGCTACTAGCGTATAAATGATACAAGAAGCCAATTTCAAAACAACTACCCCGAAAAGTGCTACAATGTCCCCCAAGCCGCGGTGCCATTCTGCCTTCAGAACTGAGCTCGAGTGACTGCCGCCACTTCAGGTCCTATACAACAAGACGCTTTCTTTTAATGCCAGCGTTTTCTGGAACGTTCATGGTGCCATTTTGCGACAAACTAATTTGAAATTAAGAGCATTGCATTCCCCGGCGAGGGAACATGGAGGAAGTTTGTAGAAGGGATAGCAACTTTTTTCTGGCGAAATTTCGGGAGTCGCATTTGCTGTCATGGTAAAAGGTAGCGCGATTCTAAATATTTACTCCCGTTGAAGTTAAATAGGATGTGAGCCACCTGGCCAAGAAAAACAATTTTCCTCTCAGAACTTCACATTTTCTGATTAAAAGGGATTTAATTTTGAATTCCAGCCCTGGAGAAATTGAACGATCGTCACTAGCATGGTGTGAGCAGACTTTACATGCACACATTTGAACACTGTTTTAGATGCTGGCTCTTAAGCATCTGATGCTCTTTGATTTAATGTTATTGTGATTGGAGAGAATCGGCATAAAATTTATGTTAATGCCACAAAAATTAAAAAAGTAATGTAATTTCTCGATATAAACATATTAATGAAAAATAAATTCCCCATATGTAACACGTATACGTAGAAATGTTATGGCAGTGCTCGTATTTATGTTGCCTTCAAGCTGCTGAAAATATTTTCACTCGAACTCATTTATTTTGAACAACACAGAATGTCTCACGGGTAACCCTGCTTGCTGACGTTAGCTCCATTCGGAAGCCGATTTCATGATTAATGATCATTCTGCTCCAAAAAGCAATGGATGTGTGGACGTCCCGTTGTTCTTCAAAATGACTTTCGACGATGTGCTTGTGTGAAATTTCAACTGTACAGTAGACGCTCGCATCAACGAACTAAATCGAGAGGAGAAGTGGTCTAATAATACCGTGTCAATGACATTGCACAATGTTTTAAAAACTTGAGCACTTGCCTGTCCAAAAGAGAGATATAACTGTAATTTTTGGAACCCTACTCTGAGATCGACCAAGTTGGGGATACTCAGATACTCTAATTGTTCTGAAGTACATTAGGACGAGGTCTGTTGACGCGAGTATCAACTGTTATGAAATTATTTTCTAAATTACTTAGCGACTACCTTCGTACGATTACACTCATGCGAGTTTATGACGATCAGTTGTTTCTGTAGCTGTTTGAATCATGCTTGGGTTGCGCAATGAAATATCAATGATATATCATATTTCTACGATCTGCCTTGTGAAAGCAGCCACATGAAATTAAGAGTCCATTGAAATGACAGGGTATGAAAATAAATTTTTACAATTCACGTAATTCGAGTGTGAGTGTGGCCATTCGTGTAGAATGTATCATTTCAGAGGAACGTGTAAAATTTTCTGTAAAAAAATAACTTTATTTGAAATACCTCAAGACAGGTTGTAGCTGCTTGCACTGAAATATTCATTCATACTTTCACAAATTACTGGACGTGCTTGGTCAGCTTCACAGGCAAGCCTCGTTAAAATGAAGCGCCTAAAAGCAGATCATAAGATTTGTTCCCCCTGGTAGTACATGTGTACTATCCCGGCTCGTAATATTATGTTATAAATTTAATGGAATTATTTATCCTTATACCATAAATTTATCTCTGCAAACTGCCGCTCAAAAATCAGAAATATACATTTTCATTCAAATCTTTGCAGTCAATTTTAAACATTTTTCTGAAATATTTAATAACCGAGCAGCTATTCGAATGTTTTCTTGATCTTGTTACGTAACAATATCTTGCTGCGTTTCAACATTTTCTTACACTTTAAATCTTGCCACATTACAATATTTTGCTAAATTACAAGATCTTACTACATTGAAATAATATCTTGCAACATAACAAATCTTGCTACATTACAATTTCTTACAGCATTACAATACGGTATTGCTATACTGCAATATCTTGTAATGTATTAATTAATACCGTATGTGCTGAATTATGTGTTGAATAACTACAAAATCAATACTTGGCCACAATCTTTCAATATTTCAAAATACCCCATGAATATCATATTCAGAGAATTAATTGACTGACCATTTCAGTGATCTAGTAAACAAGGACCATTTAGTCTTTGGATTGAGGTCATCGAAGATGTTATATTCCTCAGTTTCTTAATGGAAGAAAAAAACCGATCAGACTGTATTTAGTTGTATAATTAAATTGAAGTGGTAGAGATTAGTGGCAGATTAATGTTAGAAACAGAGACAGATCAACTGTATTCGGAGACTGCATTTAGAGCATTCACAGATATTATCGAACGCGTTTTTCAGTTGCTGTAAACCAATATTCTGTTACCTTTGACATGTACAGTTCAGAGCATAATTCTATCAGCGCAAATGAGTTATGTCTTTGATGTGGTTAACTTATCTGCTGCTTTTGATCGACAGCTGTGAATAATATCGTTCTTCAGCAAGATAGGATTAACTTTGTCAAAATTTCAATATTATCTTTTAAATACACTATTTTTTCCATGTATTTGCAGTATTTGCTTCGCTTTGGATCACAAGTATAAAAAAAATTAAATAACACTAAAAATACCACAAGCAAAACGGCCAGGTTAGCAAAAGGATTGAATAGCCATCACGATATTTGAATCATGTTAAAAATCGAGACGTGCAAAAAGCGTGCTTCATGCAGAAGTGAGGCAATTATCACTAGCTACAGTACGCTGCAATATCACCAGAAAACGTACGTAAGAATCACCTGAAAATACGTACATTCGTATCCCACCAATGTTGCCATTTCTGGCTGATGTAGAGAGTGCTACGCCTCTGTCTAGTCTCCGACTGCCGTACCTCGCTGCTGTGAGGTGGCCTGGGTCTTGGCCGCCAATGAGCTACCATTATTTGATTTCAAAAGCCGATTAACAGCGCAATATTCGACGTAAATCGTATCAACTTGGATTACATGGAAACGTCCTCGCAATTTAGGGCTCCCTTGCCAATTAGGATGATTTTGTGCGCATTCTGTCTAATGAGTGAGAATGTTTACGAAGTTTGGTGTATAAATACGATGATGAATGTTTTGAGCATTCTCGCTGAATTAGTTAGAATATACCGTCTGAGAAACACCTACTATTGGTAAATATATCGGCAATATATATGTCCACACAAACATACGAACCATCTGCGCTCACAATGCTTCAGAGCAGGTGCACGAGCCACCGAAATTTTGTCTATTGGATGACCAAGAGACTCGGCACGAACACAAAATTTATTTACAGAGGGATTGGGCTCAAAACTTGAGTTTGGCAGACGCTCGAGTTTGGGAGACACTTGAGTTTGGGACACACTCGAGTTTGAGAGACACTTGAGTGTGGGAGACACTTGAGTGTGGGAAACACTCGAGAAAATTTGGTATTTCTAAGAATCATTCCTCTGGTTCATAATGGGTCTGCGGACCTAGTGTGGATCTTGATGAAACAAAAGCAACAAAACTGTACTTGGAGCAGAATTTTTAATAAAGAATATTTTCATGTTGTCTACCTCGTATATGTTTACTCTTACATTTAGAAAATTAGTCATATTTCTGGGTTACATGAAAGTTACGTTGAATAAACAATATTTCTTCCTCTCTGAGTGAATTATGTTTGGTGCCAATATACACACCCACGCACCAGAAAATGGAACGAGAGAACCAAGCTGCAGCCTAGGCTACTGCCCTGAGCAGCTGGGGGTTGAATGAGGGCATGAGATCTTTTAGAGATTTTCTTGTACTTCTGTAAATTATTTGTGTTTCCCTAGGAGAATCGCTATGACACTTTGCTGCGAACGATGTCTTCTATAGTCGTATTACATTTTTGTATGCTTTATCGCCAGGGAAAATTGTAGGGTAATGCAAAGCTGACGCTACTACTCAAGAATTTCTTTCGGTAATTTGAGTACGAGTGTGTCCAGAAAAGATTTTCTTTCTTCTTTCAACTTTCAGTTTGCATCTTATGTGCAAAAACTGTGACAAAAATGTTACTGAGCCCATCAAATTACTTAAGAATGAATTAAGCAGTTTTGACTTATTATTCCGGCAAAGTGAAGCACTGCAGAATAATTTGAATACTAATTAAGCAGTTTCGAATAATGACCATACCACAGCAGAACACCTTATAATAATATTCAGCAGTCGCTATCCTTCATATTGCTAATCTGTGACTCACGTAGGAGGCATTCAAACTGTAATGAAGTAATGAACTGTATTTCAAACTGTAATGAAGATGAGTGCCATTAATCAAGCTAAGTATCTTATTTGCGTCAATGTTAATTCATTCACTGAGTTCTTCTGTACCCAATTCTTGGTTTGTTGCTTTTTCACAATGATACATATATTTAAAATTACAGTTTCTGTCTAGCTTCTGAGAAATGTTTCTCAGAATCTTTAAATTCTTTGTAAGCTTTGAATCAGAAAAAGAATCAGAATCTAAAATTATTGCACAACAATATTTTAGAAATGAAATAATTAAGTATTTCTCAAGATTTCTGCCACTAAAGCTTAGTTGGCTAGTTAGGACTTGAAGGATTCTTTTCAGTGCAGACTCCGATCGAACTCCACGCCTCGATGTTTTCTACTGCTACCACTACTCCATTTCAGTGCAGACTCCACTCGAGCTCCACGCCTCGATGCTTTCTCGCACTTCGTTTCAACTCACACCTCGCTCCATGCATTGTCTTCCAAACTAAGGGCTGAAATTGCTGTTGCAAATTAAAGACTGGACAGCTCACGACAATTGGTAAACGGTGATGGGCATTGCCGTCAATAAATAATCAAGTACTAAACATGGTATAGGTCAGTAACTGCTAAGAACAGCGCTGGCAAAAAAATGCGTATCCACAACATTGGGTTATCTTTCATTATTGAATTACATTTTCACAGGGTGAAATAAATTTCTCTTCGTTTTTGAATCCAATTTCCAGCAAACAAACTCTTTTGGCAGGTGTGCTCTTTTAAATAGAGCACCGTTCCAATTTGACGTTCTCACCTCACGGTAAAAGCTCAGCCCGAGATTCACATCCCTGAGTGCAAATATCACTTAGAGACGTTCAAATCCGACTGTTCTGAATTACTCATTGTCAGCGGTCGGAAACCGTGTTCGAATCCCCCGTTGCGCGTTACACTGGTAATGCAATTTATTTAAGACTAAATTCGCTTATCATAAAACGAATATCAAGTGTAAATAAGGTCCCCGTAAATTACACTGGTAATGCAATTTATTTGCGACTAAATTCGCTCTTCATAAAACGAATATCAAGTGTAAATAAGGTCCCCGTAAATTCGCGGCAATATATGCACGTCAATGACTCACTTCTCGCGCGTGACTCTTGCGCCCTGAGCCTCGGACATCATGGAGTGGGCTGTGCTTTCGAGCAACAACATTACAACAATTTTTAGGGTGGAGAAGGGCTCCGCTCAACCATTAAGATATGCTAACACCTATTTTCCCCGAGACTATAAGCGCGAAGCTGAGCGTGAAGAGCGTTATTTCATTAACGTAGCGGGAGGAAAAGGTCGGCTCATCTAGGCATGCGCCGAGAAAACAAGGGTTTGTTAAGGGACTTCATGAATCGACCAAATAATGGCATGCCCTTTATAACGTTTCCGTAAATATATGTCGAGACAACACAATATCTGACTGTGGTTGAAATTGAAGCTTTATAAGCTGAAAGAATGCCCCCACCAGTATTTTCTAGCTGGTGTTTGCCGTCTGCTACTTTCATTAGTCTCTACTAAAATAATGAGGTGAAATTATTTGTTTTCAATGCAAGCCATGTCTCTGAGGAATATTTCAAGCCATCGATGAAACTTCCAAACAGAACTGAAATTATACTCCAATAAAGCCGTAAAATTGGCCGCTTCATATTCCAAGAATTGGCCCCTACGAATTCCAAGAATTGGGTTCTACGAATCCCAAGAATTTGCTTTAATGAATCCCAAGAATTGGCCCCTACGAGTTCCAAGAATTGGGTTCTACGAATCCCAAGAATTGAGCCCCACGAATCCCAA
This sequence comes from Orchestia grillus, assembly GCA_014899125.1. Classification (NCBI taxonomy): domain Eukaryota; kingdom Metazoa; phylum Arthropoda; class Malacostraca; order Amphipoda; family Talitridae; genus Orchestia; species Orchestia grillus. The sequence goes on from VOMN01092854.1 coordinate 8,003, forward strand.
GAATTGTTCCCTTTGAATTTCAAGAGTTGGATCGTATGAATCCCAATAATAAATCTTCAGTTGAGATGAGTACATTCTCACTTTGACATCTACATCCAGTGAATCATATTTTGTCGAACCATCAGATTTGTATGAGCCACAGGTTGCAAGATATGAAATTACGTCCAAATTAAGAAAAAACATTACAAAACAAATTTAATGCGTGTTCCTGAACACAGTTTATTCGTTGAAAATACAAGTCAAAGTGAATTTATGTTCGCCCAACAAAGGAGTAACATTCTAATAAAAAATAACGAAAATTAATCCACTTCATGGTCTCTAACAAAGTTCACTTGCTGATAATGCATCATCAAGTTGAATTTGAACTTACGTTCACTATCTAATCACAAGTCGCACTCACCACGCCTTGCCAAATTTTTATCGTTGTAAGATCCTAGTTGGGCGCCTTTGGAAAAGACGAGAGACTGCCAGTCCGGAATTCAATAGATGAAGCTCTATTCAATAGATGAAGCTCTAACTTCGAAGTCGATGACACTGCATCCAAGAAAGGAGTTTTATGAGGTTCTGTGACGTCTTTTATGGACAATACGCCCACCATTTCTGAACCTAAGATGCTCCGACAAGGAAGTTATCATCTCGACCTGCTTGCAATTTTGATGTTCTGGTTCTACGAAAGTTGGTCGATACTGAAAGTGGTAGAGAAAAATTAAGTGTGAAATGATTGTATTTGGGAAATGAGGGTTGAATATTACGCACTATTGCATTCAGATTTGATTTTTTGTAAAATAGAGCGCCTTGATTAACGAATAACAAATAGCTGTGAGGCAGTTAGAAATCAGGCTTGGCTGGAGTCGTTAGCAGATTTCTTATGCACGACACAAATTCTTGAATTACTCTCCGTTGTCTAAATGAAAATTGTCCGTTTATAAGACATTTCTTGAATTAGGACTTGCAGACTACAGAACTGCATGCATAGCTTCAAGACTGGAAAAAACAGAGCCTCTATAATTCACTAAAAGATCTGAATAATTCTCGAATATCTTAAAAATACAGTATTTTGAAACCCTGCTGGTAAGCTCTGCGCCGCGCAAGTTGCGTGCTGAGAAGAGCTAAGTGTAAAGTGAAGAGTAATCCTGTTGACAGCTTCCTTTCCATATTATGTAGAAGTGCATCAGCACACTCACATTGCGTCGGCGGCCATTGAGCTTTTCGAGCCCTGTCGATATTTCATTCGTTTGACGGATTTCTTTGCTTATTGGGTACAGATTTTTAGACGCAACAAATAATCTACAAAGAAATCCTATTCGTGAAGCTGAAGGAATCAAAATTGCATTAGATGCGCTCGCAGTCCATTTGCGATGTAAATGTATAATTTCATAACGTACAAAAATTTGTGGCGTTGGTGACACGAAGTAGTTTGTTGCCACCATAAGTTAGTTACGATGGTGACACCAACCGAAAACATCGGGGGAACTCTGAAGAGCAACTGTGCGCTCGACGGCCTCTTGCGTGAGATGGAAAGGAAAATACTAAACAAAATTCAAATTGTCTTGTTCGATACGAAACTCCCCCCACTGCAGTCTATGACGCTTGTTTTGCAGTCTATTCCACGGGTCACTGGAAATGCGTCTCGCAAACTTTGATTCCCATTAGCCGTCTTCAACGCTATACTCTCGGTATACGGTCGTCCATCATAGAGCGCTGTCACGGTTCCAGCGAACAACCGCTCTACAGTGTCTTCTGCGTGGGGTGTTAGATCGGTTCCAGCAAACCACGGCTCTACAGTGTTTCCGCGTGGGGTGTTAGATCAGTTTCACCAAACAACCGCTCTATACAGTAGTCTCCCCATAGAGCACTAGATCGGTTCCCATAAACAACCAATCTGCAGTCGTCCTTGCATATAGCGATATTAACTACAGTGAGCATCAAAGAGCGTGGGAAAATTTGTGTCATAAGATGGCAATAGGACGTGTTATAAGAGCAAATAAGAAGGTAGAGCAGCTGCTCGCTGGAGCTAATCTGGTGTTCAATGCACGTGACGACGGGATCTCCTAACAAAGATAAATTCGATGAGTTAAATCGACTGCACACATGCGTGAGTACTGTTTTTCACCAACATGAAGTGCGACGGAGGAAAGCGGGAACTTTTGAAAACCCCACAGGAATTTGAAAAATGAAAAAAAAAATTATTGAGAGTAATTGTACCATTAAAACTTGTCTTTTGCTAACGAGTAATCCAAGCTATCAATTTTTGAAACTTACGTCCTGTAGATCGTTGGCATCCCCCTCTCCGTATGCATTCTTCCAATCTGCTGTGGCGGCTCCTCATTGATTGCTGCAACATCTCAGCTGGGAAACCGAGAATTTCATCGTGAATTCTTTGTTTCAATTCTCGGCCAAGAACACTGGAGGAAGAATGCACGCGTAGAGAAAGACGTCGTCTTCAGGATGAAATTTCCAAACCTAGATAATTTGGATTATTGTGTCTTGAAGGGCAAGTTCTTGTGATTCAATTGCAGTCAACAAAATCTTTTAGCATGTTTTTCTATTTTATTTTTTTTCTAAAGTTCCTGTTTTTTTAAACCGTGTAAATAGATTGGAAAATCACAAAATGGATTCATGAACTCATGGAAAACTCAAATCGTTTTTAAAACTTGTCATAGACAATCAAGAGGTCAATTTCTTGGTCACGAATTAAAAAATAACACTATCGGGCTAAGACACTTAATAGCAATTTTGAACGCAGTTCGTCCACAGCTAGAATGTTTAGCGTGTTGCCCCCGGAGGAAAAGTTTGAATTTTAAAACACTGCCTTGTGCAGATAACAAATTTGCAAACGTCTATTATTACACAGACGGTGGTGCACACGTGCGGCTCGAACGAACACACTGAAAGGCTTGTTTTGTGAGTGGGAAATTGATTCTAACTCTGTGAAAGCCCAACAAAACACTATTCTTGAGGAAGGAGATGGGCTATCAACGACAATAAATATTTAGGAAGGAAATGGATTATCAATGACAATAAATATTCCGGATATGGACACTGTGAGATGTTTAAAAATGATCATGCAAGATTTATTTTGGTCAACCATGTGTCAAAAACCATCCGCAGTTTGATGAGTTGGATTGAAGACGTCATCGAACTCATTACAACACGAGTCTTATTGCTGTAAGTCTTGTGATCTTGTTGGATGTACCTATACCATATAATAATACGTCAAGTTCACATACTTCTTTTTTCGTGTAACTATTTATTTGGGCCCTGAATGAATTAATGAGACGAAAATTCACGGGTCTATACATTCTTGCGAGAACATTTACAGGGTGGTGCAAAAGTCCCGTCACCATTTTGAACAATTATTGCTCAACAACTAATGTAGCTATAAAAAGCGTTGCATAATAATTAAATTTTTTTTAAGTTATATTCTACATTGATGATACGAATTGGACACATTTTTGCAATCAAAATTTACCCCATTATCATGTCTTGAAAATGCCGAAATATGGCGAGCACCAACGAGTAGAGATATTGGAAAGCTATTTCTCTCGCCATGGATCATTAGTTGCAGTACAGAAGGACTTCGTAAGAACATTCATAAAAGCAGGATTTCCAAACATTACATTACTGCAATAATTTCAAGATTCAAAGATTTTGGCTCAACAGAACCATTTAGCAGACCAAGATCGGTACGAAATGCGTATGTAATTCAATGTGTTTCATTGGGTGTTGCAGCAGATTAAAAAATACCGACAAGGCAACGTTCCAGTCAACTTGGAATTTTACGGGGATTTTGGCAACTAATCCTATCAAAAGAGTTGAGACTGTTTCTATATAAGATTCAAGTAACACAATTGGTAAGTGTGCAGACCATTACCAAAGAAAGGACTCCGCACGTGCATTTCTATGGCACAAACAATAAGATTTTTACCTCACACCTAAACATGAATGAAGAACATCATATTTGAACAATAAAACTACACAATTTTCTCTCATTTCACAAGTAACCTATTTTTATAGCTGCATTAGTTGTTGTGTAACAAATGTTCAAAATGGTGAACTGATATTTCCTCCATCTTGCACATATAATTAGAGAAACTGTCAGAGAAGGTAGTCCGTAGCTGTGATACAGAAAATACATTTATTTTACGAGAGATTCACAGTCATTTTTGAGGGCATTGGGTGCTAGTACCATTATCTTTATCTATATATTAATACTCATGTATGTACGTGTCATTCCGTCACACTTCGCCTCCTTTCCAGTGAAATTTCAGGCCTTGAGCGAAGTATCCTGTACACGGGAGAAATAGAGAAAAAAGCTCCCTTAGAGACTTGGGTGTTAT
>VOMN01092871.1:0-19107 GCA_014899125.1 Orchestia grillus
GTTTACAAGGATGTGAGACGCCCCGCCAACCCACAGCCCCCGCCGTCCATTGCCCCGCCCTTCACTGTTTCCCCCCGCGCTATACGGGACCGCAGGTTTGTGTCTCAGCAGGCATGGCGGGCCTGTGAATATGACACTTGATCAGTTTAAGACCTTAGATTTCACTTTCACTACTGAACTAGCAAGGTAACGAGCCCACTTGACCGCAAAAGATGAAAGTTTAATAGTGAGTGTTCAAGTTCCCGAAGAGCGAATTAAATCACGGAAAAATTAGGTCACAAATTCGGCCAGACGAAATTGGAAGCGAATGCTGCTAAAATTTTCATGAACATAGAGGCTCGAAAAACTTTTGTTTGTCATGTGGTGTGTTTGCACTGGCGCAAGTCTATGGGAAAGCTGTTACTAGTCTCCTAAGATGGTGACACGTCAAGCTCTAAACGGTATTGTGCGCTCGTCAAATTTTCGTGAAGAATGACCGAGTTCGCCGAACGAAAATTTTCTTCACTGCAAGTTCCTCGAGCTTAATTGGCTAGGAAGTGCGCAAGGTCATTTTATGAGGAATTATGCAGGGTATCACGTGTCGGTAACTAGAAAAAAATGGACGAAAAATACTCAATTGTTGAGAATAAGTGAAGTTTGAAATAGCTCTGTGGTGCGAGGGTGCGGCGTTGAGTGCACCTCACGAGGGCCGGATGGGAGGCTGCTGTCCAGGGGCGCTGCAGTAGCTCCTGCGTCGTGTTGGTCACTTGTTGCTGCCTCTGTTCTGTCATCACAAGTTACTAATGAGCGGCTGCTATAAACTGGCCAAAAGCTCAGAAAAATCTCTCCAAAATGTGAGGTGATGAGGCTGTACAGTGTACACAGAAACGTGTTTCGTTCCAGCACTCACCAAATGTTATGAATTGGCCGCGCACTGTAACACTGTAATGTTACGATTGCATGCGACTGGATAGGCACAGATCAAGTTATGCACATGAAGTGCGTCATTACTGTCATCATGAAACTTATTTTTGTTTTTCTGAAAGTGTCTCGACTCGCTGAGCTTTCAGAGAGAAAGCGTAGAGATTTATCCACCCCGTCTCCCTAATCCTGCTCGTGATGACGGCCCGGAAAGTTTGCGTTGGATTTGATAGGCCATTCGTGTATTGGATGTTCGTGGGCTTCTATTGTTAGATCCGGTAGCAATTTAATCTGTTGATATTTTATGGGGAATTAATTATTTGTGATTTTTTTGCTTTATCCTTGTTCACGATCTTTTCTAGGGTGGTTAGTGACTGGTTACCCTTCAGTCGAAAAGATAGCTGCCGACTTGAAGACGAAATGAAGACTTGCGCTAGAGTTTCTTGGTCAATGTCAGTTTCTTGTACGATGATAAAACCTTCACTGCACTCCGATCTTAGAATTGGCGTAATTTGTTTGGTGATGGAAAGGTCCCAGGAGTTGCCGCCATAAATGTGTAAGATTGTGGAACGAACGTTGCGTACCCACGCCACACCGCGCGTGTATTGTTCGGAAGGGGATCTTTTCCTTTTTTTCAAATTGTAGAGTACATTTTCATAGAGGCAGAGGGAACACAAAAACTCTGCCACTGGGAGTATGACTTGCCCGTGGACATCACGCTTCAAAAGTAAGCCGTATAATTTAACACGTTCTAGGTCAGGTCAATACGTTGATGTTTCTTTGTTATTTATTGCTACTGCAGCTAGTTTGTTTTGGCCTGAATAAGAGCGACGTTCGAGGCCAGGGTTGATTTTACTGCTTTTGCTTTGTTGGGGATCTAGTGTTTTCTTTGACATATTTGTTCGAGCACTGCGAAGAAAACCTATTTCGTTGTCTATTGTTCAGCTTGCATCTTACTAGTATTGTTTAATGTGGGAGATTTCTTTCGATGTTATTAGCTCAAAATTGCACTTTGTGTTAAAAAAATTGATTGTTATTGAGATATGTCTAATTTAATTGTTGACTTTTCGTACCATCTCCTATACGGAAGTGTATATTGCTGTTGGAATCGTTTGATCAAATTTTCAGTACCAGGCTTTCGTAATAACGGTGCCGAGCAGTGAGTTGTTTTGGTTGAAGTATAATATGCGACCATTGACACGGCATAAGAAAGAACATGTTGTTCCGTACTGGCCTCTGAGTTGTGCTTCACGGCCATCGCCATTACGGTAGCTTCTTATGTTTGTTAATACCCGTCACGTGCAGACTCGATCCCACACTACTACCGGTCACGACGACGCATAACGACGGTGCGTCAGAGCTTTAACATTGTCGGTACCATCGTTATCGTGTGCATTGTTTGGGGTGTTTTTCATGTGAAATGCGCTTTTTCACTTGACTATGACGTCCAAATCTTGGGAAAACTTTGAAATATACACGAAATAAATTCTCGAACTACTTTATTTCAATACTAGGATCGATTTACACAACATTTCGCCCACACGAGGCCGCAACAGCTGGAATTTACCGCGCGAGACTTCCCGGCTGGCAAGCAAGTGCTCGCAGGTAGAGACGCGGGCCCCCACCAATTCTCACTCGGGGCATGGCACACAATTCTCCATATGGATACACAAGAAGCCTCTTTTCAAGTCGGGATTAATACATATTTGCACGATCCTACACTGGGACAGTGGTCGTCTTAGAAAGCTTACAGAAATGAACGCATACAGAATTAAGCGTTGAGAGACCCGCATCACGCACACACTTCCGATTACTGGTCTTTAGGTCACCGCATGCGAACTCTTAGCTAACGAAATTCTCACCTAAAAGAGGGCTCCCGTTGGTCTAATAAAAGTAATACGAGGGAGACAAGAAAAAAAACTTCCAACATTAGAAAAGATTTTCAAAAGTATACTTCCCCATTAACAGGAACTAACCCAAACATGTCAAATTTAGTTAGTTCTAAACAATCAATTTATGTTAATGACAACACTCCTCACAACGTGCTCGGAAGAAACGCTTCTTGCAGTAACAAAATCCTATTGCATGCATTGCACAAGGAGTTCGGCGCTGTCGCACGTGAGCCATGTACACAAAAATAAGTGGCGTGAAAATAACAAATGGGACGCCGAACCCCCTCACCCCAGCAGTTCTGAAGGCAATGTCTGCGACGGCTGAGTCTGGCACGATAGTGTTCTATCAACGCCAAAGGGATACCAACTTTCCTCCACAGATAACCGTCTCGCCCTTAGATGTGCTTGTGTTTTAAGGACCGCCATGAATGAAAACTACTGTATCAACAGGAGATAATACTGACAAAATTACAACGTAACAGACCATTACCGAAGTACGAGTACAACTAAGAAGTTAGAGACGCGTTTACATCAAATGTGCATGCACTGCTAGCGGTTCTAAGCAACGAAAGTAAAATTGAATTTTAACTAAGCTTTTATTCATGCCAACATAAACAAGTTCTATCACAAAAAGCGTTATTAGTATAGTTATGCGACCTCCATGCAATGACTTGGCTAATAATAAGATATATTTCGCTCTCAGAGACCTACAATCACGAGCAAACTTGCCTGGTGTAACACGCCTACTCTATATGATTGCAGCTCCAGAATGCAAGAGGCACTTCAGTGGCAATTTTTTCCCGATTTGCAATGCAAAATAACAATTTTCTTACAGAGGAAGTTGCAGCTACTGGCGTACGTTCAGTCGACTATTGACGCCAATTGCTAGCATTAGCTCCGTTATTTATCTTGTGACAAAATTCAACGGATTCGTAGAAAAAATGGCTGCATTATTATTGAAACGTAAGCAATACCGGGAAGAGTACGTAGAGAATCAAACGACCATAGTGCACGGAACGGCACAGCAACGAGTTACTAAGACAACAGGTCACATGTTACCCAAATTGCTGAAATATCATACACCGCAGAAGAGTATTCGTTGTTTTCCGCACAGCCAGGACTCAACAACAAATACGGTGACCAGCGCAGCAATAATCCTTAACACAGAAGTAACATTAAATCATATATTCAGAAAGATAGAAAGTTTAAAACTTCTCAACAAGTAATAGAAATCTCAAGGTAGCGAAGGCACTTATGTTAGTTACGCAGGTCGGGCGCTCACAAAGCTGCCCTAGTCATGCGACAGGCAAGCATGTCTTTATTTACTCGGGAACCAAGATGCATTTGGTCTAAAGGTAACACTTGGATCGATAAAATCGCGAGGAGGGCAAGCGGTGTTGATAGGGCAGCACCTTGCAGGCCTGACNTCACATGTCATGATGTACAGCAAAAAATACTAATATTTTCAAAAAGTATAAAGTGTCGAAAGTAAAAATAGCTTAAGTAGTACATTGAAAACGTATAAAACAGGAGATAATCTTTAAAATCTATAATAATTGCATTGATTTTCTTTAAATAAAAAGGTAACCAAAGTAAATATACCCCAATACAAATACAAACAAAAGCATATACTATACATAGAAAACATACGTAAAAAATATGCATAGAAATTGTACAGTGAACACAAAAGACAATTCACGTAAGCCTCAATAATTCTATTGATTATTGTACAATATGAAAGGAAGGTAAAAGTAAAAATGGCTTAGCTAACCGCTGGATAAAACCGTTCATGAAATACATAAAACAGATGAGCCAAAAACGAAAAGCCGAGGAGAGAATATTAATCTGCCTATTACATCTTACGATAAAACCTTGTAACCCACATTAAAGGAAAACAAAAGTAGCTTTTACATTTATACCGACTTGATACAATATTCAGAAGAAGGGTTATTATGATAGCAACTACAATAAACGACCAAAAGCATGAACAAACCTGACACCACTTCACATGGGACGCGAAGATGCAGAGCTAGGCACCAAACTGGACAGCTGAGTGGTCCTCACAATGCACCTCTGTTGTCCCATTAGAGAGCACAGAGCGCTACACAACCCGCAGCTTGTAATAGTATCGTCAACGTCAGAAAAAATGAGCGAAATGCAATAAAATAACAGACGCAAGGCCCCGAAATAATAAGCATAAAATAATAGGTGCAGTGTCATAAGTAATCCATAGTGCTGGAAAATTAAGATTAACGAGCACTAGGGAGCAATGGCTCATTATGCTCAGAAAGACGACTTTAAAAATGCAATGTTCGTGGAAGATATCACACAGAGTGCGTGAGTCCAGACAGGACAGGTTAGAGGGCTGGCATGTCTGACAGCGAAGATGAGTTGCAATAACTGGCCAGCGAGGACTGGAGGGCGGGAGCTCGTCACTCGACCACAGAAGGGCAGACCCAGCCCCCAAACGCCTTCTCCAGTTCTTCCGCGACTGACAGACACAAGTGATCCTTCCGGTCATTGGCGACAATCTGCGAAATGTTTTGTGGCATTAAGTAGAGGTCGCAGAACACGGTTGGTAATGAGAACATACCAAAAAGTCCGGAGTCATTACATGCGCTGAACTGAAGCCGTCATAATGTAATAGGTACTATCAGTATTAGGATGGCAATACTATTGGGTATGGTACTAATTTATTTCAGGGAACGTGTGGGCGTTCTTTTGACTCAACAAAGTTAGCAGATATATGTATGGATATAAAAGCACTACAGAATCCTATACAGTAAGCTAAAATTTTAAATCTATTTATATACAACCATGCTGAGCATGTTGCACCTGTAAATGTGACATCTTTTTCCAAGACTCAGAGAAAACAGCCTTGCAGATAACACCATTTCACGATCACAGCTTCATGAAAAAAAGGGAAGTGTATAATTTTCAACCAAAAAAGGAAGAGCGAAGATCAATGCCACACCTTCAAAGCAAAAGAAACCTACCCACACTACTTTTATCAATGACGCAACTCTCAACTTCCTTTCCGTTAAAGCTGATACAGTTTTTCAAAAATTCTCATAATTTGGAGCAACTGGAGTAATTTCCCACATTTCGAAGTCCACCAAAACACAGGACCTAAAACCTCAACAAGCTGCAGCTTTGGCCGCCAGTGCGCTAAAACTCGAGCTGTTCTCTTCCTATGCGAGCTAACGTTGTAGCAACGCTGGCAGTGAGGGTTGTGTTGGTGCAGTCTGACCCTGCCGCACCCTACCAAACTACAGCCCTCGCCCGTCTCAGTTCTCTTAGCGAGAACCTGGGTGATCAGTTGTTAAACCGAGCGGACATTCGGGTCCAAACTTATATGTCTCAGATTACTGCAGGACCCGTAGCATCCCACAAGGGTGTTGCTTTAGTAAAAGTGAAACTATAAAGAATGAACTGAAGTATTTTTAATCTGAGAAAAATAAACGAATTCCATAACACATACGTTTTAGAAGGCAAAAATACTTCTGTTCATTCTTCTTTTCAAGTCGCTTTAATGTACGAACCAAGTATGTCAGATCATTTCGCCGCACCCTGTATTAATTCCGTACTAACTCGTTCCATGTACAAATTTTAAACCCTTTGGAAATTTGATACAGGAGAAAAACACTACACAAATCTCATGCTACCTCGGCACAATCCCAGAAAATTTACACAATCCATTAGTGAGGGAAGTATGTAGCAAGAAACACGCCCACTACAACCACTGAGTACCCCACAGAAGTGTCACCACACTATCATGGATCAGACAGTATTTATTAAATATCTTACTAGTAAAATACCTTATGAAACATGTAAAAAACTGGTATGTTACCGTGTTCTTTGTTCTTCGTAAATAAAAAGAGCAAATTATACCATGTTTAAGGCACTCCACACGATTACCGCATCTCTGAATTCGACAGTCATGCCGCACCTGCATCTTGCTTGAACTGGCCACTAGTGGTTCACGGTGCATGCACCAAACCAAAAGTGGTACACGGTGCGTGCACCAAAAGTGGTACACGGTGCGTGTACCAACAATGGTACACGGTGCGTGTACCAACAGTGATACACGGTGCATGTACCAACAGTGGTACACGGTGCGTGCACCAAAAGTGGTACACGGTGCGTGCACCAAAAGTGGTACACGGTGCGTGCACCAACAGCGGTACACGGTGCGTGCATTAACAGTGGTACACGGTGCGTGTACCAACAGTGGTACACGGTACGTGCACCAAAAGTAGTACACGGTGCGTGCACCAAAAGTAGTACACGGTGCGTGCACCAAAAGTGGTACACGGTGCGTGCACCAAAATTGGTACACGGTGCGTGCACCAAAAGTGCCTCACGGTGTCGTTTGGGACACCTGACCGTGCACCCAAGATGACGCCCAATGCTGTGTGTCATTGAACAATTCAAGTATGGCCAGAGGCTTTTGCGACACCCTGTAGCGTGGCGACTAGGGCTAGCTGAGGAGCACCTGGAGGCCTATGGGAAGGCCGGCCTTGCTGAGGCCGAGAGGGCACTGGGTCACGGGCAGGTGGGCGACGTTGAACACCGCCGTGTACGTGAAGTTGAAGAAGCGGAACAACGGCTGGTGGTGGTAGGGGGCAACCGTCGGGTGGCTGGGGTACAGCAGCACCCCATCCTCACCTAGTATCTCCTGCAAATACAGCCAATAAGATCATTTTCACGACTGTTTACTTTCAAGCATGTGATACTGGCAATCATTGTGGGAGTGATCATAACTTACTAGACAACACGGGACCCGTTGGGTCAAATAAATTTATCAAAATCAAACCGTCTCCAGAAATATATCCTATGCAGTTAAGTCGGTATCCACAATACGGGATTAAACTAATAGTATAAATTTCTAATATCTCAGATCCGACAGACAAACGTGTGCACAGTTTCAAGCAAACAAACAAGACGACCAGAGTTTTAGTATTATATAGATAGATAATCATTTTATTTTCACTCTCAAGCATGTTTTCCTACAATGCTCAGGCAGTAGTACATATATAACGAGGCCTTTGTAGCATGAATAGGCCAGACATAGCTTCGGGCAAGCTTCCTTTACATAAAAATGCTGTCGAGCAAAGGCGGTGTCTCCATGTATTCTAAGGCATGCACTACATGCCTCAGAATATGCTCATTTATAAGAATTGTAATTAGGATCAAAGTATTTAGTAACGAAAATATTGAAGCAGTATTATATATAACTGCCCATATTCTTGCATAGAGCTGTTTTTTCAACCCCAGCTTAGCAAGGAGTGACACGGGTTGAGAGAGTTTCTCCTTTTATTCGAATAATCGTCGCTTTTCCAAGTCGAAACCCTAGCTAACAAGCGTGCGATATTAGCTATATTTATAAGGACCATAAATAACATAACTATGGGTTTTCTTTATTTTTAAACTTTGAACATGCATTGCCTATATTTTTGTCTTCAAATATTCTTTCAGTCATGACTAACACAAATATCTTGTGAAAAATCAATACAGAAACATGCTAATTAGAATATTGCGACCTAAATAGCGGTCCAATAACCGCTTCCAGTTCTGCACTCACCGCCTGTGTGTTGCGTTTAAGATCTTTACTTTATGGGGCTCGTCAAGTGAACGCATCGGCCTGCCGGAACTGCCTCATATTGCTAGATAAGCTAGCTAGTGATGAGATATTTGACAGGCAGTTTTGTGGAGTTTTGCTTGCTAAAAATAAACATTTAGTCATTTTTGATTATATCAGGGGTTCAACCACATTTTGTGATTCGAACAGTGAAACTTCATCACTTGCAGTCGTTCTTGAAACTATTGCTATCGTTTTGCCATTTTTGAAAAGACATATTTCGATACGTTTCATATTGAGGAAAGGAATCAGTGTTTAAACACGTTTATTTGACAATTATTATTTCGCCGTTATTTTACTACAGTACTGGTTCAAAGTAATTTATTATCTACAATTTAAAGTCATATCATAGGTAATATGAGCGGTATCTATTGATTTATAACTCACTGCATGCCTATCTAAAGACCACGAGAGATGTCACTCCTGTCGATATATAGCAAAAATCTCTGGGCAGATTTCACAATGTCTGCAATTAACGAGAACTGAAGGGTTGGTCGGGAGAAGATTCACCTTGAGTTTACTCCTGAGGGCAGCAGCGCGCTGCAGGTTGACCGTGATCACGGGGTCGTCCTCCTTGGTAATGTATTCCAAGGCGACCAGGGAGAGGGCGGGCACCGTGTGCTTCGTCTGGCCCACCAGTAACTTGAGGGTCTCCCACCACAAGGGCAGATAATCCTGCAATAAACATCACACATCGCGTCATTTCACTACTGCCTACAACGCATGTGCGAATTTTTTTCTATCTACTCTGTACAAATGGGCTCACGAGTTCCTGCGTTCCTTCACTCTGAAGAAGCGTTCACGATGATCATTTTCCAGCCAAACTTCATTCCACTAGAATGTCGCGTCGCAGAAATACCTGAGCTACTTCGCCGAACAGCACGAATACATTGCTGGTACCTGAATGGTGGCAGCAGATACAGACCAGACCTGCAGGTCGGGTCTAGTGTGCGTGTTGTGCGGTCGAGCAAAGCCAGTATTCCCAGCTAGGAATAAATTAAGTAAACACGATTATGATAAAATTTTAAATAAATTAGAAAATTTAACTTAGCTTCAAGTCCCACGTACAACCCTATTCCATCAATCAAATAATCGTGCAGATCGATTCACTCAGGCTTACACTTTTTTATAGGTACTTCTCTTCAAGTACTAAGTACAACGAGAACAATTATTGGAACGTGCCTTAAACGTACACACTTTAGCACTCAAACGATGCAGCAATTCCAAACGTTAACTCTTATGTGCAGAGGTCAGGAACATTTTTGCCTGAGAGAGCCATGAAAGTAGAATACTTTCAAATGCATTTCCGTAAGCCATGTAATATTTTGTTCCTCCAACGAGCCAGACCGGGCTCGCATGTCACAGGCTACCGATTAATTAATCACTTCAGTGTAACATGGAAATGAAATTCACATAAATATCCTGACGAAAAGATTTGCACAAAATTGAGAGCACCTAAAGAAAAAAACAGCAGCAGTCTTGCGCGCAGGTCCTCACCTTGCTCATGGTGAGCTGCTGTGAAATTGCGCGCAGGTCCTCACCTTGCTCATGGTGAGCTGCTGTGAAAACTTGGGAGCGGCCTTCTCCTCGCCCATCATGGCCAGGAACATGGGCAGGATGTTCCTGAGCTCCTTGAGCTCGAGCTGTGACGGCAGGCACCGCTTATTAGTGGCAGTGGGCCTCAAACTGGGGGCGCTCTCACGCTCACCTACCAGGGACTTCTCCTAGCAGGCAGGGCTGCCATAGGATAATTTTAAATAGTAGAATCAAGCAAACAGAGGCGTCATAAGGCCTAGTTCACACCCTATAAACGAGATATTAACCTCTACAATATGAATGATATTCTTAAACTCAAGCTTTACCTGAAACGTTAAATTCTACGCACAACCTTGCCTTATCTAATTTGATAAAATAACTTGCTTCAAAAATTAAGCACAGGGAAACTAACCAGTAATTTTATCTCTTGACCTTCACTTAACTTTAACAGGACCAATGGTACATCATTAGAGTTTCACGAGCGTGCTGATAGTTTTCCGCATTAAACTAACTGCAGTCTTTCAGCCAATATAAATAAGACTGCAGCTTGGTTTTCACACTAAGCTAGCTGCAATCTTGTTTTAAACATGCGAGAAACAGCAGCTAGTTTTTCATGCAAAGCCAGCTGCAGTCTCAGCGTGAAAACAATTAAGGCTTCATAGGAACAAATGTGCAGCCCAAGCCAGCCCGACCAGACGGTGCAAGTCTCCCCGACTTACCTTCTTGGCGGTGACCTTGTGGCCAAGATGGAGGTGGCTCACCACCGCCCGCATGGCCGCCCTCAGCTCCCCCTGCACTGGCGTCGTGAAGCAAGACCCACCGTCGTCCTCTATGTAGAACACCCGCATATCCTGCAGCTTCACCTGCAATTCCAATGTAAGACTCAAAGCATGGTTCACAAGGAGAGATATTTGCGTCAGGAATTGAAGAGCTAAGAGCACAGCGATGCTGCCTGCTCAAATTTCATCAGCCAAATTCATGAGAACAACAAAGAACTGAAACGCATTCGAAGAATGACGTTCCGGAATGGTCTTCACTTCAGGGTTTGAGGTCATCAGAAAGGAATAATTGTTAGATTCAAGATAGCAGAGCCTTTAATTAAGTTGCGTGCCTAGAAACGGCTTAACCCTTCCACTCCCGATTTTTTTTTTGATAAAACTTATGGCATATATTGCTTGTTTATAAGTCTAGGATACTTGGAAAATTAGTTTAAAAATTCCCACTTCCAAGGATTAGGTTACAGGCCTGATTTTTTTTTGTCCCAACGGTATTTCATAATGGGATTACATATCCTAATGGATTTATTTGAAATACTTTAATTGATGGAATGTTATTTATTAGAGCAAATACATTAAAAAATTAAAAAATGGCATCCCGCGGGGATGCCATTTCATGTTGTTGCTACGATTCTTATACCCACTGCTATTTTGAAAAGCTGTCAGACGTATTGTCCCAATTCAAGAGTGAAAGGGTTAAAACCACACTTTTTCGGGTAATAACTATGTCAGTAAATCAGAACAAGGCAAGACTAGCAAGAACTTCCATAAAAAACAGGCACAAGTCACAACGTATTAATATCAAAATGTGGCACACGACTATCAGGAGCTTAGCGCCCTATTTAGACTAAGCAGAGTTCTTGGCCAATCAATCTAGCCCGCCACATTTGCTGGCTAGATTGATTGGCCATACGAGCTTCACTTCAGCCACACTAAGATCAGTAATGCTAGCGCGAGTCCGAGACCTGCATGGGCTGAGGGCACAAAGCTTCGCGATGGTCGGCAGTGTGCGACGACTGCGGCATTGGATGACGCGTGCCTCATTTCGGTCATACACGAGCATAAACTGTACAGTGTTATCACCATAGCGAACAGCACAATACCGGGGTTCCAGCAGAACGATGAAGCTGCCTCCACAGGATAGAGCACAGCCACACCAGTGCCATAGCTCATGCAATGACAGAGGCACCGAGCGAGATCTCTAAATCTGATACACTGAGCAATGCAGTGATTTGACTTTGTCTCGCCAATAAAAGTGATGGGCGAGTACCACGAGCTATTACACCTACCCTAAGCCCGTGACGCTTTGCTTTTCGTTATAATGCTTTAGTATTTCAGCGCTTCAGGTTGACCATTAAATGGAGCACAATAAACCAACCAGGACTGTTGCCCCAGAGCGTGCGGCGGTATGGCTTCACAACGGCCGAACAAGCGAGTCCTTCGATGGGCTAATATAAACCAAACATAAGCCAGTCATCGAGACCTGAACGAAGGGATACTAAGCAGTCAGCTCAAGTGTCACACTGGTCCTATGTACAGGTGTCATGAACACCGAGAAAAAGGAGCTCACTTTCTTGTCGATGTCGAGCAGAGCAGCGTTGTCTCCCGCCATCACTCTGAGCATGGGTCGCAGGTCAGCGGCGTGCTTGCACAAGGGGCCTGTGGCGAGCATCTTGAGTAGCTTGCCCACCGCCATGGGCACCTGACCGTCACAGTTCACGATACCTGCACCGGAGACCAGAATAGATGACTACATATCAATGAGCCTTGCTCAGTTCACAGCGTCCGAACTCCAAACGCTACCTCTCAACCAAACAAGGCGATAACTTAAAAGGTAAGACTATTTCTTCTCATTGCTCCTTATTCCTTGATTTAATCAGTCTTTTAAGAGAAATTATTTTGATAGAGAACAAGGCAAGGCACTTCCAATACTACACTAAGCCATTCCACACAACGTGGTACCTACCAACACTTACAGCACCTCTCATACCAACTGCGAGGACCTGAGAAGACAAAGGCACACAAGTGCACCATGGGAAGCAACACACACAAACACCAACATAAAAGAAGACTGGATGAGTTACACCCAACAAGAAACTAGAACTTAAAGATTTTCTCAGCCAGAGCTGCTGAATCACTAGCAGGAGTCGCCTGAACTGCAGGAATACGTTCAAACTTTCCTACGACTACGTATGGTGAAAATGTTAGCCCACGACTCTTGGGGAGCAGTGAGCCCTATACCTTTATGGGACCATGGATATACGAGGGCTATTCATAGAGTAACTTCCCTTCATTTTTTTAAAATGTGAATGAAGTTAAAGAATTGTTTTACAATACTTTCAAAAGTACACACTCCAGTCTATTTTTCCACACAGTTTCCATTTACATCGAGACACTTGTCGTAGCGTTTAATGAGCTTTTGAATTTCACAATCGTAGAATTCGGCTGTGTGCGACCGAGGTCAACCTACGATACGGATTTTTAACTCTTCGCCATCGCCAACATCGCCAGAGCCAAAGTGAGTATGGCCCCCACGGCAGTGATTGAAGCTTTGTTTCTGCATTCGCATACCGCACCCAAGTCTCATCACCTGTCACAATCTGATCGAGAGAACAGCATCACTTTCTCTTTCGTAACGCTCAAGAAAGGACAGTGCTGCTCCCATCCAATGAGCCTTTTGTTCCTCAAAAAAAGAATTTAGGCATCCATCTGGAAGAAATTTCCGGTAGCTCAAATCTTTGGTAATCACTTTGTACAGAGAGTACGACTAGCCTGTGGAAAATCCTCACTAGGCTCCCAGATGGTGAGCCGGCGGTTTGCTCTAACCTTTTAGTTAACCAAACGAATCAGATCTGCATTCATGATACTCGGCCGACAACTTCCCACTTCATTATGAATATTGGTTCGCCCATTTTTGAACATAGGCAACCATTGTCTTACCCCACCTTCATTCACTCCGTCTGGCCCACAAATTTTACAAAGCTGACGATGAATTTCACAAGCTTTACAGTTTTTTGCCACAAGAAATCTCACTACAGAACGTATCTCACAACTGGCAGGACTTGTGATTCCAGCACACGTTTCGAAAGCACATGGCTTGGACAGGAACATAGACACGACCTCGCCTCTACCGCTACTCGCAGCGCACTGCCTCAAGGTAGACTCCACCGCACGAGCGACGCCTCTGTTCTTAGCAGGCTATATGAAAATGAAAGTTACTTTATGAATAGCCCTCGTATGTGTACCACAACTCAAAAATTCACAAAAATTTAAATTCATTGAATTGTAAAACAGTAATTTTTTCGTTTCCGTTTTAATTGCTTACTTGAAACAGAATTTTACGTTTCTTAATGTAAAATGCTGATTATTGACCTAAAAAACCTTTTTGTGAGAATCAAACAAGAAAATTCAGTTTCACTAGCATGTGTCCTCCAAAGGATTAGGAGCTACTGGAGACAACCAGTAGGGTGGCAGGAGGACTCCACTCGGGTTAATCTCACAGCAAGTCAAGTGTCAAACAAACGATTTTGCCCATGTTGTATGTTAATAAACGTGCATGACAGTAAATCGAACATACATCGGGTGAACATTTTTTAGAGAGACCAGCTTTAAATTTGGTTTACGGGAGATGTTTTAGCATGCAGTCAATCTTCCTATAGAGCGCTAGATCGGTTTCATCACACAATTGCTCTATCTTTTCATTTGCATCCTATCATGCACTCTATTTGCTTGCATTTGACCTAATTTTTTCTGTGCTATTTAATGCTTGCTTTACTTGACGCCGCTCTATGAGCGGGCGACTATAGAGCGGTTGTTCGCTGGAACTGATAAGCGCTCTTTGGAGGCAACACCTGTAACTACCCGAGAACATGGAAAACGAACTGTCAGAGGCCCGCGAGAAACCATACAAATCGACACAATTATCTAAAATAAGGATACAAACGGGTAGTATTGAGAACATGTTGCAACGCAAAATAATATACGTGATGGCACCGGAACTCTACAACCACAACCTATGAGAGCACAGCCAAAAATTGTTAAAGCTCCAAATCGCATTGCAACATCTTTGTTTCACAGAAATGATACCGAGAGAGCGTTCTTTAGCCACACGAATTTGGTTACTGAGTACTGGATCTTTCATCGAGCGCTGAGTACGGAGTACTTTCCTTACACACTGGACATAATTTTTTATTCCAACTGAAACATTATTTAGAAAATTAGATTAGAATAGATCATATCATGAGTTAGAATAAAGCTGTCTATCTACAAGAAATGAGATCCAAAGAGTGCAAAGAGAAGGGAACATTCAGTAAGCAGCGAGAAGAACGGGGAATCTATGCACAAGGTGTGTTCACACATAGGATCCCCTACACATAGACACAGCAAGTTAACAATGGAAAGGAACAATAGTCAAAGAAGGTGTGAAAAATGAAATAAGCAACGTCGGCACGAAAGATAGAGGTCCAGAAGGCTTAGCTCTAGCTGAGGTAACCAAACAGTGTCCCTCTGGGGACGCCAGTCCGCAAGGATAGATGGACCTAACCTAACCTAGTCCTATTGCCTATGGTCTATCCTATGCCCCCTGAGGGGATAATAGACACTAAAGTGAAATAGTTAGACGAGTGAAATTCGCGCCCTGGATGCAGCGAGCCGGCAGTTGTCAGAAACAGAAATAATGTAATGTAGGGTAATTCCTGCATTGGGCGCAGTGACGCCCGAGCGAGGCTCAAATAACTACCCATGGATCCCTTGTGGCCGAAGATGCCGTTGAAGAAGGCAGGCATGCGGATGGAGCCTCCGATGTCGGAGCCCACGCCAATTGGGCAACCACAAGCCGACTGCAGACACGCCTGCAACACAGACACAGTTACACGTGCAACACAGCTTTAACCACACGTGTAACACAGCTATGGTCACACGTGTAACACAGTTATAGTCACACGTGTAACACAGCCACACGCGCGGCTTAGACGTTGTCTACACATACACAGATCATTCAGTCACTTCATAGAGGTGTCAAATTCCCACGGAGAGAATGTGAATCTAAAAAGATTTCAGAACCGCACCATGACTTCATATGAGGGACGGACTACGATTCACATTCCTAAAGAAACCGCACTAGAATTCGTCTCTTCATATTGAGATATTTTTGGGATGAGATAAGAAGAAAACTTTGAAGAGAAAATAACATCTTACACATCACTCATATTTTGCAGAGCATATAAAACTTTTGCTCATTAGCACAAAGAAATCTTTATAACAGTCCATGGAAACAACTGATTGCTTCCTACACACGACGCTTCATGAAGGCGATCATGATTGGCTGGTTAGACGTTTACTTCGACGGAGCACAACGAACATCTCGTGTGTCGCAAGAAAGCAATTAGTATCCCTGTTGTGCCTTGCACCTTACGCATCCCAGTCCTAGTGTTGATGGTAACTTTCCCTGCATGTTTTTCAGCAAACTATAACGGGGAAGCTTAAAGAACTGCAGCTAGGGGTAGCACACCTCAGAACCAACACTATCTCTGAGCTATCAGTGATAGTTTCCTGAGAAATCTTTCGAGAAGGTTACAGTCGCACTCCGTTTGAAAGACGTAGGATCCAAAGTAAAAGAGGTTCCTTTACTGAACTATTTTGTGTTTATAATTACTTTCCATAATCTAAAAAAGCATCTGAAGGAACGTGATGCAGGTTAGCTTGGAATACCATGACTACAGAAACACTAAGACTTAAAAGAAAGTTGTGTTTGCTTAAATAATGAGGTGGAGACTTTAATGAAGAATTGGCATTTAATGGTTCACATAATGGGAGTCCCACAAATACATTCAAGAAATCCAAGGTCCAAATCAATAACTAGTAAATAATCACGATGAAGGATATTTCCCAACTCAAACAATTGATACATGATTACAACTTAAAAGAAAATTGTTATTTAATAGATACGTGTCTGGGCATTCTTCCGTGATAAGGAGGGTGGCTAACTGTATCTATTTCTTCCGTGATAAGGAGGGTGGCTAACTGTATCTATTTCTTCCGTGATAAGGAGGGTGGCTAACTGTATCTATTTCTTCCGTGATAAGGATAGTGGCTAATTGTATCTATTAATTCCTCTTCTTCTTTGCAGCAAAGTTTGTTCACAAGGAGACCCCGCCAGATCCCTATCATCAGACCTCTCAACACACCTCCCTGGCGACACAGCACCAACGACTCAACAATTACGTAATGATAGTATTTTATAGCGTGAGTTTCAAGGCACTCTAACTACAAAAAAGTGGCATTTATATCCGCTTTTTTCCCAAGATTTGTCGATAATTATGTAGTTTTGGTGCAACTCTAAAAGCTTTTATGATTTACATATTCACAGAGAAGCTCTCCATCTTCTCCAATAAAGTTTGGGACCACCACACCATAAACTGAAATCAGCCTCCAATCCTCAGGAAGTTCAAATTTTAACGTAAAAAGCACAAAGAATACTGATGAGAAATGGCACACTTTTGATTAAAAACTAAAAAATAATTACGCAGAACGAGCAAAATTTGCCACCAAGTACCTATAAAAACAAGCTCTGTGATGAAGAAATCGCAAGATCGAGTGTAGCTAGTGCTGGACTATGGTTCCTCCAGGCAGCAACTACCTACTTCACCACCAGAAGAGCCGCCCGTGATGCAGTTGGTGTTGTAGGGGTTATTGGAGCGGCCATAGACGTAGTTGTCCGTCTCCCACCACATGCACAGTTCAGGCACGTTGGTCGTGCACACGAGGATGGCCCCCGACTGCCGCAGGAGGCGCACCACCTCCGCGTCATCCTCAGCTACGAAGTCCCGGCGCTTGTGCAGGCCAGAGGTCTGGCGGCAGCCTGGGGGCAATTGTTGCTGTATGGCTTCTCTAATTGCTCAACTTAAACTTAAAGTAGACAATTACTAGACATCATTCACTATAAAGCAAGTTCTATAAGATGTTTAATGGTATGAAGTAATAATAATAATAAGATAAGATGAGAGAAGCAATTCTTTGCAGAGAGTACAGAACCTTAAAGTGCAAAGTAAAATGAAGCAAAATTACTGCCGTATGTAGGCACTCAGAACAAAGAAATAATGCGATACTACAAGCAGACGATCACAGGAGGGCTGAGTTCAATGGTGACTGCAACACTCACCCTTGACTTTGAAGCATTCCTTCATGGAGAATGGAACACCGAGGAAAGGGGTCTCTTTCTTCAATGTCTCCTTATCCTTGGAGGTGTTGCTGGGGAAAAATAAATTATAGCCAATTCAATATACTTCTTTTAATAAGAGTTTGCTAATGGAAGTGAATAGTCAAACATTTATCAAACTATAATACAGCTAAAAACAAATGGTACCACACTCTAACAAAGGTCATCTGTATCATCCTACTAATGTGTCTCATTAAAGCCTTGCCCTGGCATGAGTCTTCTAAGGAAGGCGCGACTCACCAATAGTATCAAGCTACAGTGTCAAGATACCCACATCTTTGCTCCCCGAATCGTGACATTGCACACAGCAATACAGGATGATGAGGCTACTTCTGTGCACTGATGATAATTGGTGTTGAGGCTGAAGGTTTTTGTAGCCTTCATTGCATTACTATAGGGAAATATTCGTGCAGGAGAGCAAATTCGAATTCCTATTTGTGTTGCATACTAGCTCACTTTACCACCAGGCCCCTCAGTCATACTCACCACAACCTTCGGGTTACTATGAATTCAAGTTACAATATCATGCTATTCATATTGATGTAAGCACAATAATTTTTTAACTCACATCATCAAAACTTAAAAACAAAATAGGCAGAAAAAAATCTTACTGCTTCTCACTGCCAAGCGTACATTACACGTCTCCCTAGGAAGAGACCCCCAGTCCCGCTCTTTCTCCTTACGTCT
Organism: Orchestia grillus; assembly: GCA_014899125.1. Lineage (NCBI taxonomy): Eukaryota > Metazoa > Arthropoda > Malacostraca > Amphipoda > Talitridae > Orchestia > Orchestia grillus. The sequence goes on from VOMN01092871.1 coordinate 18,649, forward strand.
GCAACCGGGTCATCCCTCCCATAACTATTGAGGACCTGTATGTGCCTCGAATTTTTCTTGATACTATCTCACAATTTTTTCTTCCACTGCAAGCTTTTGAGGAGATGAAATTCAGCTCCCCTTAGACAAGGGGAAATTCTGCTGACATAAGAAATAAATGTTTAGTAAAGGGCAAACACCTCAATGCATTATGCTGCCATGGAAAATATAGAGTACAATGAGGGCAAGCAGGTGAAGTTTTGAGAACAGATATCAAGGCCAAACGTCAAGTAAGAGGCAATCTAATCTTCCAGTGAGTAGATACTGTAGATACAAGCACTGGTAAATTCAGGTAGCTCGCTATCACAGACTTCAGCAGATAAGGTGCAGCTGCTTCACGCTACCCGCCATTCATGCTGCACGCTGCCCCCATTCATGCTGCATGCTGCCCGCCACTCATGCTGCCCGCCACTCATGCTG
>VOMN01092873.1:0-18890 GCA_014899125.1 Orchestia grillus
CAACATAGGCGTCTGATCGGAGCCTTGTTCTTTGACCTGTTTCCAGATCCTTGTTTTTAATTTTCGCAATAAATTTTTTTTTTAAAACAATAAAATTGCGTTTTTAACGATTAGGTTGTAGGTGGGGGCTTTAATAAAAAAAATGTGACAACGACAGGTCTAACTAGGGCAAGTGGTGTGATTAAGCACTCGCGTAATCGCATCCCCATAACGCAGTCAAGTTAGTACCAAAAGCTTCTCGTACCGTCTCGTATATGCAGGAAATGACTCACGAAAAGCGAACGTCAATTGTAACACTTTCAAGGTGTCGAACTTGTAATTTTTCTTCGGCCTGCTTAGTTGAAGGGTTACGGTTAGATTAGAATTCAAACTTCTCCAGCTTTTTTGTACGACCATTATTTTTATTATGGGTTTTCTACCTTTTTGTTCTCTTATTATCCTACTTCTAATCGATATCCCCACATAATACAATCACGGTGAATTTTTAGCGTATCAGCCACAATGAGGAAATAAATTGCCACACAGTTTTTTCTTAAGGATTATATCACTGTAAAAAAGATTTTAGATTCCACATTTGTTCTGACCTTTGAATCTTACGGAAGATCAGGGCTGCATTATTTCGTTATTTTTGTCTGTAGATTTCAAGTCGTTTACTTATGATTCCTTGCAAAATCATAAATTGTGCATCATGGGCATACAAAATCTTGACGCTTTACTATATTTTATTTGACATTTCTATCCTCGAATATCCGTCTGGAGACATGATGATGCTTGGCAATATTCAATAGGACTGCAAAATCTTTGTCAGTCCACTCGAAATTCTACTGTGGAAGTAAATGGAAGTAAAGGAGTTAAGTACTCCATTCTTTGTTTCCTTGAGCATATCGTCCAACTGACCCTAATTTTGAGGGTCATTGACGCATGACTTTCTTAACGCTTCAATTTATTGTCACATTAATAAGATAAGAATACTCCTTTTGTGAAGCTGTCTTTTCTGAAGCTTCAGTAGCAAAATTTTGGTGTTCTGCCATTTGCGCAAGACCTAGAAACTGACGTGCAGGCTATACGACAGCGATTGCACAGAAATTCCAGCAACCTGCAGTCGTTTCCCGCATCACGTCTCCGGAATGCACAATTTTCTAGGGTCCTTATCTGGGAAATTCTGCGGGAAATGCTATGTTTTTTTTTTCTGCGTACTCTAAACGTGTATTTTTTTCTAATCATATTTTGCCACCGAACAAGTACTTGAGGCCTTCATATAACAGACTCCTTATCTGCTTCAGATAAACCTGTTGATATACTTTACCAGGTCAAGAGTGGCTCTATGAATATAACCTCCAGCTTGAGGCAGAATAGACTTGTTCTTTTGCATGCAAGCTATAAAACAGACAAATCGTGAATCCCATTTCAATTCTAGAACGTTTTCTTGACAACGACGAACTATCAAATTTGTGCATGACATGCTTGCTTAAGCATTCAAATTAATTTCACTTCTTACAGTTAACAGCTTCTGAGACGGTTAACCTGTTACGGGCTGAAATTATTTTTTGCACTATACTAACCTTTGTTTGTCATTATTTGGGTTTGCATCAATGTTCGAACATGACTGGGTAAACTGTAGCAAGTGTCTTGCGCATCACATTCGTTACTGGATGTTGAGCGGCGAATTAAACCCCGACAGAGTAATACTAAAGTAACGTAAAAGTTGAACCAACGTGGGACTTACGAGTCGCACCAGGCATTAAAGGGAGTAAACTCTCATGAAATTTGCCTCTGTATTTTATTTGAGGACAGAACTGGTTTTAAGGTAAAATCGTTTGAAATTGTCCCGTGCTTTAGAATTCTTTTTTTGTTCAAAAAATGTATTCATAAATGTAACGTTAAACGCAACGCAAACAAAAGTTTACAAATTAATATAATTTTAACTGTACTGATAGCAATCTGAAAAATATTTCCTTTCATATAATTTGTTTTATCATCACCAGTCTGTTTGCTGAGGCTCTAAGAATCTGAATAATTGGCATTTTAGAATTTAAGACAATGATAATTTGAGCGATGTAAGAGATAGGACAAGGATGGGCTTATTAATATCCTTAGTCAGGCCTATACAGATATTTGCCATTTTAGAAATTTTGGTTATTTGAGTTGATTTCATTTAATTCGATTCTTCAGTTGCAGTAAATTTTCAAAAACTTGATGCTGTGGCTCTAAAATTTGACGCTATCATCCTAAATTGCTTTGAGATTGCAAAGTTCGAAAAAGGAGTCTCTTTGGATATGTATGTATTTAAAAAAAGTAGTTTTGACAACCATGCAAACTCGTAAATACCTTTTATTGCAGATAAAGTTAGCGACTCAAACTTTGCGTGCATTTAAATAATTCATGACTGTGCCAATACTGTTCCTACGTGTATAGTTTCGTTTTAACTACTCTACGTAACTCATGTAATGAGAAGTAAGTAGGCTGTTCTTAAATCTTCGTTCTGTATCTAATTAATATTTTCCTTTACCATAAAATGATTTAATTTGAGCATACAATGTTTTTTTTAATTTTATACAAATAAATCTTTCGATTTCAGCATTTTGAATTCTGTATTTCTCCTGGTGAACTGCATCGAGTAGCGCTTTGTAAATGAGGCATCAATCGCTGGCTCTCCTTTCTCAATTATGTCACAGGGTCTCGCTCTTGCACTAACTTGCCTGCAGAGAAACTGGCCATTGCGCTTCTAAACTTTCCTCTCGCTTTTCCCAAGTTTGATCGCATCTCGGGCCGTTGCCATCTCGAATGAGGCGTGTCTATGTCCTGCAGCCTACCGCTCTAAATCGCGGCCTACTTCTCGCATACCTCTGTACTTTTGTCCACTTCACTAGTCAGTCCACCTCAACGCCCTCTGTCTTTATTTCCTGCCTCGTCGGACACACGTGCGTTAATCGAACCATACTTTTTGGAGAATTCATTTTGAACGATACTTATGTGACAAATCATTAATTATACTATATTCGATTACACTTTTTAATTCCCACGCGTGATCCTACGCCCTCGAAAATCTTTCACTCACAAATGTATATTACGTATTCGTTTGCACCAGTACAATATTCAATTAACCTTTAATTTCTTTAATTAACCCGATAACGTCCAGCATCCCACTGGTGGAATAGAATGAACACAGTTCAGTCTTGAATTCTTATTGCTCAGTTCGACATTAGGATCAACGAGTCTGAAATTTGAATAGGCGTTCATGCGATATTTGGTCATTAGAAAAATAAGTTGTCTCTTATAGAGTTAAAGAGCAGACATGCATCACGTTGTCGCATGAGGTAGCTGTTACCTGGCGCCACAGTTCAAGGCTCTGCAAGGAAGCCGTGCAACGTGACACCATCACAGTGCTTCGCAGGCGCCTGTTGATAGATCAAGTTTCTGAACTTTTGCATAGTACTTCCCGCTGTCGGAGATCTGGAGAATTTGTGTGCAATCAATGGTTAATTCGAGAACGACTATTATGATTATTTGATATTTTCCAATGAAATTTTGATAAATCTGTAAACCTGCAACCTGAAGGTTGTTAAAATATCTCGAAAAAAAGTAATTTACTGCTAACTAGTCGCTGTAGAATTCAAGACTTGGGCACCATTGCCTGAGAAGAATGATACACAATACATTTGACAGTCAATGCATCTTGCGAAGCCCTTAGGAATTTTCACATGTATAACACTATTCTTTCATCCATTGTTCTCCTAGCAGGCATTTTCATCTTTATCCAATCCACTCATCCCTTGAGAAAACTTTCCAATGCTATTACCAAAAAATTCTGCGAATAGTTTTATTGCTAAGACAGATTTAATGCGTTATTTACGCTTTATTTAGGTTTGACTAATTTCTGAGAATGGCGTGCTTGGCTTGCTGCTACATCGTCTGTGTGACCTTCTTGTACGCAATTGGAGAGTTCCGCAGTTAACGAGCTCATTATGAAACTAGATTTTATTGATGAGGACGATTTTGATCTTAATGAGTCCGTGATCTATGTTAACGTTATTCATTGAGGTTAAGTGTACAGCATTTTGCGCATTTAATTCATTATTGCTTTGAGGTTACAATGAAAACTGCTCTATCTTCGCCTGAACACTTATCCTACATTTCTTATGATTTTGAACTGTCACAGATGTAGCGAAATATTTTGTGAATGCGTTATTTCATTACACTTGTCATTTTGAGATTGAGTCTTAAAATGTTTTTTTAAGTGTGATAACATGTAGAGAAGCAGGCAAATATTGAACCTCTCTAAGAGCTATTTTTATTACTATGGTGAGAAAAGAATGGAGGTGTACCAAATATGCCCTACAGAAGATGGATGCAGCAAGAAATGTTTTCAATAACACAATAGTTCGGTCAGTACGCTAAAATTATCAACATGTGGGGATCGCTCATTATCGTACCGTGACGTAGGGTGTTGAACTAGAGTTATAAATGCACGCACACTGTATTCGCAAGTCTGAAAAATGAAGATGCATAAAACTAAAAAAGAGACATTGCTGTGACATATTAGTGTTATGACTTCCTATGACCTCGTAAGTAAATCATTCGTTTATTTTTCGTCAATCGAATCCTTTTTAGAATATTTTGTGAGCATATTGTGTCTCCCTCTAGCTATATAAATGCTTTTTTTACAGCGATGCTTGCGTATGGAACGATTATCTTTTTGTTGTTCCTTACCGCGCCCGGACTACGGAATGCGAACACAGATGATCTTACGTAGCCGTCGATTTTTATTGAATATATTTCAAAGATATCAATCTGTGCCTTCCGTATTGATTCGTGTAGAGCTGTACGCAAGCTATAGTTTAGTCGTTTTTTTTTCGAGTAAGAAAGTTTGTTCTCATATTCCTGTAGAATTAAGGATTAACTGGTGTTGATTTTGAAGATGTTTCGTCGCTTGATAATTTTTCATTTATGTCATTATTCCCGCTTTTGTTTCCCGAATGAAATATTGTTATAAACTTGAATTTCACTCATAGATTTATACTCCGGAGTTCTACGTCGCAATTCTTTTATTTTATGACCGAATAACTTTTCACAATAATCACTCGCTAGATCAAAAATCTTAAGCATGAGAATTTGTAGAAGTTACGCTGGACGAACTTCATCAATTGTATCAACCTATTATAAATTTTTTAAATAGATTTTACGCGCACTCTAGCCTCGTTTTTGGATGTTAGTAACCTCTCCGTCGATGAATAAAATTCCTTTAAGTGCCTGTAACTGCATTCCGTTGCAGGAAACTTCTGCGTATTATCTGTTCTGTGAAGCTTAAGTCGAGACCCACGCTTTTTAAACCCGCAAATTAGACTCTGGGATGGTATATTTATTTCCCACTGACTTGCTGTACTTGGTTGAACTGCTCACGTGAACTCTGATTATTGTACTCGTACTCATATTTTTCCTACGTTGTCTTCCTTGTCCCACGCAAGCCGAAATTTGTTTCGAACCATCTCGATCCTTACGCTTGTGAACCCGAGTAAAATTTCTGCGATAGATAAATGTAATTAATGGAGAATTTCTTTGCAGTGGAGGCCTGTCGAACCACCTGTACTACTGCGCACTGCCCGCACCGTGCAAGCCTGTCGCTGCCGAGCCTCGGGAGGTGCTGCTCAGGATCTACGGCCAGGTCAGCTCCAGTACTTGCCTTATTTCGTCATTGCAATTTCGCTCCAATGGTGCAAGCTGAAGGAGGAGGAGTTCTTACCATCAAGGACGGGCTCAGTTTCTAGTTGAATGGAAGACACATCCGAACTTGGTACTAATCAAGTTTTGTGATCTGGACACCGGATGAGCTTCTGTTTACGATTCAAATGTGTAAATTTTGAAGGCGAATAATTGAATGACGTCCAATAACGTTTTACCCGAGCAAAAAATAAAGTCTCAGTCATAGAAGAGTACGTTCTTAGTAAGGTAAAGAAATTTGCTTTCGTGACAAGCGCTTCAATCTAAGTCTTTCCGGGGTTTTGAAATAAATTGTTTTGAAGTCTTCACAGCATTCATTTTTTATTTTGGGGAAGGGTTTCAATATTTGTGATATTAATTGATATTGTTCCAGTGTTGTTTATTGGAAGGACTTCATTCATGTATTCAAAGTAACTCATCAAACACCTGAAACGAAACTTGCATTGGACATTCAAGTGATGAAAGACGGGCTTTAAACATATTTACTGCCACCATGAAAGTTAGCTTCGTGCTTCCATGCCCCCAAAATTGTTTGCATTAATAAGCATTTGTATTGTAATTTCCTCATCGCAATGGTTCCATAAAGGGAAAGCAGTTGTAGCCCATGCATGATCTCTGAAGACGCGCCTGCGTGTCAGAGGCAGGAGCTAATGATAGCTATTAAACATAGCTCCCTTTTAATATAGGTTAAAAGGTCAAACTGTTTTGAATAGCACATGAACTGAAAGTGACAAAATATCACCTGCCGTACGTGTGTGTTATGGGGCAGCGAACGCGCTGAAACCTGTGAGAACGTCCCACGAGGATTCCTCCTTCACGCACGACACCGCACGGCCAACTCCGTGTGACCGGTGTGTCATTTCACGGCTGCGTGGGATCAGGGAACCTGCTTAGACGTGTGGTCGAGTTTTAACGCTCGCATTTTCCGTCATCAGAAAAGGGCCTTAAACTCGTCTTCGATCAGAAAACAAACACGCTATTTATAGTGCGTCTTGCGTCGAAGGTTCTTTTCTATATCTCGTGTTTTTTCGCGCTGAATAATGAAACAACACAGCTGTTAATTCCTGTTCAAACGATGCAAAGAAGCCTCTTATTAAAATTTTCAAACGTTTTACGGTATTTATAAATAAATGCGACAGTGTTCGTTCATCGTACATTTGATGACAAATATACAACGTTGAACTGCCTCAGACACTGCATTTTAGGATCCATGTTTTTAAAAGCTCATTTCGCAGCTTTGTGAGACTTATTTTTGGGCTAGATGAGCCGAACCTCATTTTATTATCACCTTGAAGTTGCGCTCAGTTCACTCATGTATGTTGTGATGTGTTGTCAGTTGAAGTTACTGCTTGTGTCCGCATGAATCCGAGAGTAACGAGAGTTTTATGACTACGACGAGACAACTACGATTTGTTCGTTGACTGCTGCAGAATTATGACTCAATATTTTCGCAGTGCAGTGAAATTTAGTTCCATTTCATCCGTCGCAGTAGGCTACTTGACAACGCGCGTTATTGTCAAATTCGCTTTTAGGAACCAGCCTCCGCGGCGAAAATTTAAGCCGCAATGATTTCCTATCACTAATTAATCGTTCTTTCTAAATTCAGTGAACAAGAAGTTCCTCTCCATTGTCCATGTAACATTATGTACTGTAAATTCTGTGGCTTATTTCGTTACAAATTTTTTCACTCAAATTTTTTTTTAACTCTCCAACTATACCTGGGCAGGATATGTATACACATATGACTTCTGCGTAATACTCAAAAGGTTAAGCTGACACTGTCTCTCCTCATCCGTGTCATTTTCAGGGGTCTGTTTTGGGTATAAATATTACGCCTAATTATTTTTTCTTCTCTTCTCTTCTCTACAGACTGGAGACGTATCATTTAACTGATCTTTTGTCAGGGTTTTCGTTTGTGTTCTGAGTTTTCCATCAGTACTGGCATTTCATTTTTCAGACCGTTTGCTGATTGCTGTTCCAACTGAAACACTGAAAAATTTTGCTCTTTCAATGCAACTGACCTAAGTTTTAATTTAACTTCAACTTAGTAGACCGCTTTAGTTAGTCGGTACCGTCGGTGAAACTCCAAATGTCGTAGCACTGATATACAACGTTGACGACTACTTGAAAATTTGATTGTCTGAGAGCTTTATAATTTTGTAATAACATTGAGTCAGTAATAAACTTCACTCGTATTAGACGTCATTAATTTAAGTGCAAGTAAATCAGGTTTAACTGGACCATCGCTACGGGGATGATGCAGAAAACCTTAGCCAACAATAGTTGATTTAGCTTAATTCTAACTTTTTGCTAACCAACCATTCAACTACTGGGCGTTATGTTCTTACTGTTTTAGGATCATGAGAACTAATCATGTTCTGGTCCTCCATGTTGCAGATGCACGGAGAAGACGCGCTCGAGAACATGCTGGCGGAGAGCGTCATCTTCACGCTACTGTCTGAGAGAAAGCTGGGCCCTCGACTGTACGGAGTGTTTCCAGGCGGCAGACTGGAGCAGTACATTCCAGTGAGTGTTGTTTGTGAGGGGTGAACTGGAGCAGTACATTCCGGTGAGTGTTGTTTGTGAGGGGTGAACTATGGTGCTACCATTATTCAGCTACGTTTCTCTTCAGTGTGGAAAACTGGAGAAGTACACAGTTGTACGCCCTTATTTCCGAACTGTGAATGTTAATTACAAGTTAGTGAAAAATCTGGTGCAGTATGAGATGTATGAATATATGATGCAGGGTACATATTCGAGCAAATCTAAAACGTGGTGTTACATCCACACTCACATAAATAGTGCAGATGCCTACCCGCACCTTTTATGTGAGTGTGGATGCAACACCAGGGTTTAGATAGGGTTCTGGAAATCAAGGAGAGGCTGAGAAACGAAGAACTGCTATGGAACGGAACACTCGCGATAAGAGGGTGACATTCAAGATAATAAGCCCGAGATTATTGTATAGAAGAACCTGTTGTACCTAGGACGTACTCTTGACTGCAGCCCAATACAAGTTTTCCTGGAAACATTTGCTAGTAGTTCACAGACCCGCCCGTCTTGGTAGCTCTCAAGTCTCTCCCCATCTCTCAAGTACTACCAGTAATAGTTTCTTGAAATACCCGCAGAGAGCTAAGGTTAATACTAGATCTATCGTACATCGGGTTAACCTACGTACGTCTACTAAACGTTCGCACGACGTTTCCTTTGGGTTCGTCTCCCTTCTCCACCCGCATCAATGATTCCAAATCAACGTTACAATTGCATTTGAAGCAGCCAGTGTTATTCAAATGTTCTTACCTTTCCTTTTTCTAGCGCAATATTCTAGTATCTAAAATTGAGTTACGTATAAACATTAAAAATGATGGGTTTAATGTTCTGAGTCACAATCATCAATCATAATGCTTTTATTACTCTAGCACAGCTTCAGCCTAACTCTTTAATTTACGCTCCGTAAAAAAATTATCTTGTGTGCGAAGAACTCCATTTATTAATAAGAGCTTACTGTTTGTTCATGTTGAACTAAACATTATGAATGTCATGATTTCCTCAATTTATTCCCAGGCTCGATCCCTGCTACGAGAGGAGCTGTGGGACCCGAACCTGCAACGTCAGATCGCCACGAAGATCGCAAAGGTGCACGCCCTCGACATCCCCATCAGCAAGGAAGCTACGTGGCTCTGGACGTCCATCGAGAAGTGAGTTCTTCTCGCTTCCTAGGTTCCGACTCTCCTCTTCACACGCCCTGTGCCGCGTAGATTTGCGCCGCGCGGATTTGATTTACATCGATAACGCCTTTGGGCTTTTTTGTCAGCCATTATGTTGTACTTTTTCAGCACTGTTATAGCTTGTTGGTCTGGTAATAATAGCAATGAATCACTTTTTTTGAATGTCGTGCTCCAAATTATTCACTCTATAGGAGTTTAGAGAAAGAAATGCTAACAATTTTTTCATATCTTTCATTCACAGATGGCTTCGGTCGACTGCGGACTTGTTACATGAGAGCAAGAAAGATAAAATTTTGATCGATGTTCTTCGTAACTTCGACGCTCAGGCAGAGCTGGAATACGTCAGGGACCTGTGTAACCAAGTGAATTCTCCTGTTATTTTCGCCCACAATGACTTACAGGAGGGCAACATTTTATTACAAAAGTCCAAGTCGTCGCGGAAGGTGGCTCTCATCGACTTCGAATATTGTGCCTACAATTACCGTGGCTTCGATTTGGCCAACCATTTCACCGAGAGAATGTACGGCTACAGGCTGGAGAGCGCTCCGTACTTCACCGTGCACACGGACGACTATCCATCGGACGAGGAGCAGGTTTGTTCTTAATTCCGTTGATTTTTTTTTCATAAAGTTATTTAGTGGTATGGGACGCGTGTCGCTAGGGGCTGTTGATAAAGCCCAGTTGAGAGGAGGTAACGAATCTCATTTCTGAGTGTCGACTTACATTGCGTCTTTCTCCGCTGCACAGCGCATATTTGTTTACTCCAAAAAAAATTGTTGTTATAAAGAACATTTGGCATAAGGCATTACATCCATTTCAATTTATGATGTAATGAGTTTATGATGTAATGAGTTTATGATGTAATGAATTTATAATGTAATGAAATCTCAAATTTACTTTGGTGTACATTTGTATTCAATCACTGCATACGCTCCTGATACAGCAAATGACACTTGTATAGTTTTTGTAAGAATCGTGCGTTTGTCATACCACCATATACAGTGAACATTCAATAATCCAGACTTAATTAATCCGGATTTCGTGAAAATCAGGAGAATTTCCGGGATCAAACCCTTGTTTGAAAATTCGGATACAGTCCTGATTGTGCGACAAAATTTGGATTCTGATGTGTGGCTGATGAGGTTCGGTTCAGTGAGAAATGTGTATGCCATGTGGCGCAATTTAAAATAAGATCAACTTTGTTTTGCTTTCAATAAATGTTTACCTTCATTTTAGATGTTCGTAAATCTTTCAATTAGATTTTACCAAAGTTATTTTATCAATACGCTCGTATTTACAACAACGGATTTTCAATAATCCAAATGGGTTCTCCCCACCCTCCTCCCGGGAAGTCCTGATTTTTTAAGGTATACTGTACATCTAAACTGATTATATCAGTCTTAATTCCTCAACCGTATACTAAAGATTACGACATGCATTCCTGAAAACATGAACTTACCTCAAATTTGTTACTTTACAGTTAACTTTCATACGCCCGTACCTTGCCGCTTATTACGCAGCAAAGGAACAACCTCTACCAACTGACATCACCCATGAAACAATGAGGTTAGTTGCATCTGGGTGTAGCGCTCAGAAATGTCGATGATAAATACTACACACTAAAAAAATTAGAATTAGACCTGGTTTACGTTGGAGACAGAATATTCAGTAGGTTTTTCTGTGCATTTGTCCTTTGAATCAGAGTTTGAGTAATACTACGGAACATTACGCGTAGTGAAGGTGTACTCGTATGTGACAGCTGTGGACAATTGGTTTATTCCAGATTTGAGCTCGGACTGCTTTTGCTGTCATAATTACCGATTATATGTGCAAGTATACATTAGAATCGAATGATCAATTTTTATTCCGCACATATCTTTTACATAAAGGTATTCTGGAGCTTCTACAGGTAGTAATGTATCACGACCGTTATGCATAGGGACGAATAAATGATTGATTTATTTTTAAAAAGTTGGGTAACCAATTGTTAATAGGATAGTTGGTCGATAGTCTTGAGCTTCGTGAGTTGAGATGAAAATTCCTTTAAGAATACAAATTGGTACGTAGCAGGAGATTACGCTTCGGATAAGCAATAAAGTTCAGTTTTGATTAGGCACTTGAATCCGGAAGACTGCGTACCGCAATGCACAATGGAACATGAAGAAAAATTTAGGCTACGTTGATTTTGTTTGTTGTTATATTTTTGAAAACATATTTGAACGTTCCGTAATAATTTAAAATATTATTTCGTATTGTCGACTATTATTTTCAAAACCATTTTCTTTATTTTGCATAGATCTTGCAATAACCGGTTACGAAACTGGCTCTCCGAAGCTACAACTGTCGAGGAAAAAATCTTGAAGGAAATAAAGGTGATGAAGCTAGCAGGCCACCTCTTCTGGACGCTGTGGTGCATCGTGCAGGGTCACGTGTCTTCCATCACGTTTGGGTACCTGGTGAGTGGCCCTACTGACTATACAGAGTGTTTTCCTTGATTAATCAAGTTTTTCCCTGATTAATGAAGTCTTCCCCTGAATACGTAGTCATTAATGATGCACTTATTTCACCCAGATGGCCATTAATGACAGATTAATTGTCAATAACACGTTCAAAAATTCCTGTTGTCATGTTGTCGTCCAGAGAAAGATTTTGTTTTTCCCTGTAACCCGGAAAACATGTCATTGATATTAATTTTTTAATGTTTTCCGGACGATTCCTTTTTGTTAAGGTCACTGCTTCTTGAAATGACGTACGATTATTTTGAAGATTAGGTATGAGACTGAACATTGAATACCGTCAGGCTGTCTGTTGGTTTTGAAGAACTGGAAATCGTCAGATTTTAGTCAGAGATTGGAAGGGCAGCTCTTAGTCATACGAATTTGGTTTTCTCTAAAAGCCCGCTTGTTCCCCCTCAGGAGTACGCCAAAGTTCGCATGGATCACTATCAGCTCGACAAAGCACAACTAGAGGACGCTATCAACGAGGCGAATAGAAGATGTCCTTAAATATTACACCGAAATGAAACTCTCTTCCATCTCCGGTCGAATATAGTTTATGTATCGACCTGAATTTTACTGTAATCAACATATATCTCTAGTCCTTTAGGAAATATTAGCTATTTTTGTACCAGCGTTTGAGCTGACATGTCATTCCGCTTACATATTTGAGGAAATAGACAGTTAAAACGCCCCGACTGATGTACTGTACACTTGTGTAGTGCCTACTGGACTGCAACTTCTCATTCTTTGACAGAAGGTTTTCAGGACTTAAGAACTTTGCAAGTTGAAGGTGCTGTTATACTTGGAGATTCTGATAAATAATGGAAAACCATAAAATCGGGAATAGTACAGGCAAGATTTTTAATATTCTTCAAAATAGTCAATTGCTTTTTATCTAAAAGACCGTACATCTATAATAAGAGAAATCACTACTTAAAATGTTTCTCTATTTTTTCAACTCTTAGCGGCGTGTATTGGCGCGTTGGAGGCAGTCGCCCATTTTCAAGTTGAGCACGATTGTAAACAACTCATTGAGTATGAATACGCGGCATATTTCTTTGCTTAAAATGTCATACGTGAGAAGTAACATTGAGAACAGATTAATCTACAGACTATTGCAAAAAACACGTGTCCAAGATTGAGTTGCCCGTGTTTTTTAAGCAGCTTGTAAATTCAAACGGGTGCTAAGTTTTCCTAGCACGTTGTTGGTTTCGTAGGTAGGTACCGTCAGAGTGCCTTCCCTGCCATCATGGATGATATCCCTTTTCGTATTTGTGAAATTTTTCGGGGCAGTACTGAAAGCTGTAGCTGATCTAAGCTGCTGTTAATTCCTAGCCTCTCTACTTTGCTTCACTCCGTTTATATTTTCTGACGTTGTCGACAGCGGTGAAACTTCCTCGTTACGTAAAGGTATTCTGGAGCTTCTACAGGTGGTGGGTGATAAGTGACGGCCGTTATGCGTGGGACCAGTCATTTTCAGGATTTTGAATAATGTTGCGCATAGTCGGTTGTTCCTTCCTTTCCTCATCCATTTGACGGGTTGTGCCTGATGCAGCAGAAGGGTACCTACTCCACAGCTCCTCCATGTTTTATTAAAATGTCAGACTGGTAATGCTTTGCGTAGATAAATGTTACTCTTAAACCTTCTTTGTAGCTTAGACTCATCTGTACTGTGGTGTTCATCTGACTTTTGAGTTTCGTCACCTTTTCAGTCGGTTTAAAATAAGCCAATCTTTGGTCATCAGTAAGCGTACTTCACTATTATGATTAACTTTTGACTGCTCTTTATTTTATTTTCACCAAATGAAACGTACGTAGAATTATACGTAGCGAACAATTTTCGATCAATATTTATTATAGTCACGTAATTGAAATTTTATGAGTTTTGACATACGGACGCGTGTCTCTCAAGCGCGTTAGTATCATTTGTCCTATAAGTATGAAATTTATGTGTAATTTGTAATAGAAATAAAAAGTTGAGGACGCCAGTCTACAGCGCGCTTCAATCTGTGGGTAATCATAAACCAGCCGATGTTTCTGTGCGCTTTCTGTTCTGCTACCATGAATATCGTCTTTGTGTTTGTGTTTTCTGTGCATTTCAGTATTGATGCGGACGGTGGGACTCATTTTTATATCTATGGGACTACCTCGTCTGACATGTCTATAGAAATTAAATTCAGATTTTAGCTTGGAAGTAAATGGCCAAAAGTAAATTTAGATTGGAAGTAAATGGCCAAAATTTGAGTTCGGTATGGCGAGTCAGGGCGGATGCTTGGCTGTGAAATTTGCTATTTGCAGTGCCTGTGGGTCAGTGGCGTGTCAGAATTTCTGAGTAACGTTTCATTGTCTACGAAAGCGTCGATTGTATGTACCAAAAAAAATTTGTTTGTATACACAGCACAAACAATTATTTTCAGTTTTGTGATTGTGTTATAACAATGTTGCTTGTGAATTATTCGTATCATACACGTGAATTCTTCCACCCTGTGTCTGTGCTTAGTGAGGATTTGTCACCTTTTCTACATTCCTCGGAAGTGTTCAGGGTTCCATTATTTGTTCACATTAATCGACTTTTGTCGTATGGTGATGGCTTAAATCATTGGGGGACTTCGACGTAATCACAGGTATCCTCAGACACCCAATGCAGACTCAGCGAAATTGTTAGCAGTGGTTCTCTCGGGAGAACAAACAGGATAGGCAATAGTGTTATGTTAGTTAGGTTTGTCGATCCGTATGAGAGCACTGTCAGGTTACCTAATCTACAAAATAGTCCGTCGGGACTTCTACCTTTCGTGCCCACTTTGCTTCTTACAATTTCGTTATCGTCTTCGCTATCTCATCTTTTTTTTGTTCTTCATTCTTGACTTGTTGTTTCTATGGGCAGGGACTTCTGTGCGAATTTTCCATCGGCCTGTATTGCTTAGAGCCTGATTGGTGGTTATTTTGTACCGTAGATTTTCTCCTCCCTACTTTTTATTCGCAATTTGGCGGACGTATCGGCCTCCTGAGTTAGGGTGGATAATCTTCAGTTTTCTTCTCGTTCTGGAAACTGCTTTCTTCTCTTCGATATGCTTCCGATGCCGTTTTGCCGGCGTGCCAAAAGAGATGCATATGTAATTCTTCGGCACCTACTTAGTAAGCCCTATATACTCTACTTTCCATAATCCCAAATCACAGATACCAGTTTGAACTCATTGATGTAAAAATCTTACAGCTTAATGCTTGGAACCTCTGGTAGCCGTGTTAGGGACGTCTTAGCTTGCCAGACGCAACTATATATACTAGCAGTTTGCTAGTGCATAAATTATACTTTAGCTTGCTTCTTAATGTTAATAACATCTCTCTTGGCCCATTTCTTCAAGTACTGGCTGCCTTTGTGAGTTGGGCGATACCAGTTGTGACATTTTGGTTTCTCGGAGTAACGGTAGAGTTCTCCTCTGACGATGGTTTGTCTCGACGTTAGTTATGCTTGGGGACTCCCGCTGTGTCGGATTTTCAACGTTATATAATTTTTATTTTTTGAAGAGGTGCGAGTTATACAATTGTTATATTTTATAGTCTGTATATATGTTATTAACATTAGCGCTAGTTTCAACTTGCATGCTCCATATTAGTGTGAAAGTAGTTATTACTTCTAAATAGATACAAGAATTACCAGTGCCCTCATCGGTCCGTATACCGCGGAGCTCTCATATACAGAGGGATTCAAAAAAATGTGCTCACTCTCTCATAGTCCACAAATTAATGACGTTCACTGGCAACAAATTAGGAGCGAGCGCCACCCACCCCGCGGCCAATTTAATAGTTAAACCACACTTCCGTATGAGATTAATTAGTGTAAGTTTTTTTGTTTCGAAACTATTGTTACATACAGTAACACGAGTACATTTTTTTGGACCTCTGTGTATGGCGTACCCTGAGCTCGTCAGACCGCGTGCCACTTAGCTCTAAATTTTGTCCTTTTGCGGTGTACGCGGTCATTTTTTGACGTCTACTTTAAATGCTTGTGCATTTTTATGCGCACAATAAATGATTTCGTATACCACGCCTTGAAATTTTAATAAAAATAACCCTGATCCACTGTACAGGCTGGTAATCAAGCAATAAACTTCAAGTTTTACTATGCCCGAGAGGAGCGAGTCCCACTCGTGCACGGCCGCAGCTCGTCAATCGAAAGTTAATCTATGAAAAGTTCAGCGTGCAGATCCAAAAAGTTATCTCAAAAAATTTTTCTTGATAGACTGTACTCAAAATTAACAAACCAATGCTTTCGCATCACTTTATATGAAAGCATAACAATGATTCGGATACACTAACGCGAAATGGCGCGTCATTATTCCTGCGAAGTTCTTTAGGAATGGAAAAATAAACGCTCTACAGGGCCGCCTGGGGTCTTCGTCATCCAATCTTGCTTCAGTTACACCAATGGAAAGAAAAGAAACTTTATTATAATCAAGTCGACGTACAAAACATAGGGTTGAAAATGCCTTATAATTACTGACGAAACGCAGAGTTAGGACTCCCGGCCACGCCTCTGCCAGCAGGCGACTGTTTCATCTTCCCTTTCACTGGGTTTGATACGTCTCTTCCCGCTTTAGTTTTCTCAACACATGCTTCCGTACCAATTTAAATAATTCGAAAGCCTCCGCCGTAAAAGTAACTTGAAATTACAAAGAGATTTGTATCCTATGAGCGCTAATTAACCTTACTACTAGCCAACCGACTCCATTCGCATATCGTTTCAAGTTCGAGGAAATATCAAGGAATAGGATTGCAGCATTTTGCATGTCGTGGGGAAAGAAATTAAGTATTCATATTAGTGGAATTTAGTGGAACGTAGGAATCTCATGAAAGTATTCGGATATTAGAAAAGAGGACACCCCCACAGAACACCTTCAATCGCGGTTCCGTAACAAATAGTAAGACGAAAGCATGCGATGCGAAATGCCAAAATTACAACAAGTACTGCAAAAATCAATAAGGTATTCCACAACTTCCCCAAAAATTGTTGTTCTTTCAATGCAAGCCACGGCTTCAACAGGCGGAGAAATTTTAGGACTCGCATACGTTCGACCGCTCCTGCCACGCGGCACCTGCAGCCACGCTGAGATTATGTCCCACAACTCAACCTCAGATCCAGATTAGGAAGAATCCGAAAAAAATTAATTTGGTACCCTTAAAAGTGGTGAACTAGTTAAGAATTAAGGTTTCATAGAAAAAAGCTCTGAATAACAGAGGAAATTGTCATTAATATACCACCTTTATTGTTCAAACGAACATCTACTCGAACAGTATCGTTTTGTTGCTTCACCAGTCAAAATTTTGTAAAATTATTTTGTTTTGCAAAAATTCCCTGAATAATTTCCAGCATTTCGTAGAGAATATTTCCTGAAGCACATAATGTTACGAGAAAGAAAGCGAATGGAAATTACCTCGTTGTGAGTGGGTACTAACATTGCAATTGCCCGGCCTTATCTCGGACACAGAGACCTGCTTAGATAGCCTCTTATCGTGAGGCATATACAGCTGCGTCGTACAAAAGTAGTAATAGAAGTAAAAAATTAAGGATTAAAAAAATATGGATATGTAGAAACAAGTATACAAAATTATTTTCTATTACTAAGTACCTAATGAAGAGAATAATAGCTATTTGGTTGGCATTCCAAGTATCACTTACTCTACTCTAGGGAACAAATTCGATAACAAAGAATATTTTTAAGTTTGAACGATTAAACATGGCCTAAAGTAATATGTTCAATTTTTGTGTTCAATGTCACAGCTTTTCAGATAGCGACCAAGATACAAGACAACAACGCTACCAAATCAACAGATTCGTTAAACAAATGGGTACTCACAAATCGCAGAAAGCGCCCCAGATGCAAGACAACAACGCCACCAAATCAACAGATTCCTTAGTTAAACAAATGCGTACTCACAAATTCAAGCCTATGTGCGACTCTACCGAGCCTGCTGTTCAGCGCCTGCTAACGATGTCTTGAAAGATGTCAAACTCGTCATTTTTTCAGGTTGAGTTTCTGAAGATCATCGGAGATGTCAGGCTTTGGTGGCTTTCTATTGTTAGGATCGAAGTTCTTCTTGAGTTCACGCCAGCACTTGTGGTAGTCCTGGTCGATTACGTCGCACGTCTTCTCGCCCCACTCCGTCAGGCCCAGACCGAGACTTGTCTCGAACATGAAGGACTGCACCAAGCAAAAAAATAAGGGATCAAGAATTTTAAATAGAGAATCGTTCACGAAATCATATCTCAAAACTGGTAATAAAATACAGCGGCAGGGAATCTTAGGCCTCCTGTGATTTTCCATATGCCTCCGTAAGGTCATATGAAATGAATTTATACGTTAGAAAATCCTACAACGTACAATGGCGAACATTAATTTACTGCCTCCCTACTCAAAACTGCTTCAAGAGCGGATACTGGCGGTCTTTTATTAAAGCAGAAGTTCTGCTGGATCGACAGTTTTTACTGGAGGCACAAATTTATGAAATGATACAGGGGGCATTTGGTACTATGATGTCAAGTCGTTGAGAATGCTTTACCACGAGCGACTGTAACAAAAGAAAAAATAGCACAAGTTATGCTTCGTGCGTTTCATTTCTTATAAGATTATCGCCAGTGACTGAAATGCGTCATAAGCTGATGTGGAACACTGAAGTAGTGCACGCAGATACACCCACAAAATAATTAACAAATGAAACAAAAATCAGTTCGAGTATTCCTGAAAACGACATTTTTTCGTTTGAGCAGCGCGGCAAACTTTCAGCTCTCGTAGAACTCTGCTGCACGGATATCACAAGGAACGCTGGATATCAAAATTGTATTGGAACTAACAGAACTCACCTACTCGTTAATTTCGGTCAAGATGAATTTTTGAAGTGCAATCGAAATGATTTTTAATTATTGTAAAAGAAAATCTAACAGCCCCCG
>VOMN01092881.1:0-45316 GCA_014899125.1 Orchestia grillus
GTTGCTGAAGCGCTGCTTTCACTACTACTACTCATACTCAATAAGTCTTTAGTACTATTTTGTCTGTATTCTGTCCCTTTCCTTTATTGCTACGTAGTTTATAGACGACCTCTGTTAATAAATCATTAAACGACTACAGTAGTTAACTTGTACGTTAACAAAGTATTTAGTGTTCATTTTTGTATGTACCCACATATCGATCTCTCTCAACTTTTTCGCATTTTTTGTGGTTATAGCGAAATCCACGACGCGAATTGATAAAAAGTATGTCTCAAGTAAAGGAGTTGGCGTCAAAGGAGATCATTAATTCTGCTTTAGTGGAGTTCCATTAGCGCGCTGTGTTTCTCCCCCGCGGTCTCATCCATCTGGAGCTCTGCTGTGGTGGCTCCTGCGCCCTCATCTTCGAGCTCTTGCTCGTTCTCTCTTAGCTCTCGAGCTCATTTTCGCTGGGCTATTTTTAATTCGCGCTCATTTTCAAAGTGAGCTTCTGGGTTTCATACATCAAAGCAGGTCGTAACTGTTGCTCGCCGAGTCTCGAGTTGTTGTTGTCACTCAGATGGAGGAGCTGGACTGCTCGATTGTTAAGAAAAGTCTTCTCGCTCGAATTTTCTAACGAATGATATATTGAGTCCGGGTGTACTGTTTTCCTACGATTAATTATTACCGTCGAGGTAAAACATCTATGAAAATATTTCTAACGACTAAAACTGGCGGTCGTTAGATGCTCGCTTGCACGTTTTTAAATGCTGGAAATGTTCCACGATGAAAAATTGGAACTACGAAAGCCTTCATGTTCGTTATCTTGAATACTAGAGGTCGACTAGAAAATCTTTCCTGTGTTATTTTTCCAGAGTTACTATTCAGAAACTTTTCATTTTCAGCTCTGTAAATCCCACATAACTTGTGCCGTTAAAGCATAACATGTTAGTTCATAGGTCTGCGTCGTACTCACTGCTGAAAGACTCGCCAAATTTCGCTTGGTGAAGCTAAAGCAAGTTTGTTCTCCTACAAGACGCTGCCGTCATCGTGCAGCAAGCGTACCTACAGTTATTGAAGCAACTAACAAGGACGAGCTCGAACGATGTGTTGCTGCTTTTATTAGCCTGAATGACTTTTTGCTGTCAATTTCTGCGTCACTTCTGTTTGATTTTACGTTGATTGTATCATCGGCTGAGATAATCCCTTTACTTACGTTCATATTTTGTTTGCTTAATCCTAAAGCGCCCAGTGTCACACTTGCCGAACAATATTTTGTATTAAATTTTTATTTTTTCGCTTAAACTAGAATGAATATACACGCAAGAAAATAAAATATAAAGTTGCCCGAAAGTTACCTGACCATTTTAAACATTTATTACGCGAAAACTGTAACAGATACCAAGTTCAAATAAATTGCTAATGAAGGAAGAATACTAAGATTTTTACTTCACAATAATTGGCTTCAAATTAATTTTATTATTATATAGCCAGAAATGAACTCTTCGCTGTGTATTTTCCTTTACAGTTATCGGAATATCTGGTGAAACGTTACGAATTTCTTCCATTATATTTTCTTTCAGTTGTTGGAGACTGTTTGGAATATTAACAAAAACTTATCCTTTTATTGTCATAAAAGAAATAAATCTGGACGAGTTAAATTCAACGAAATGAAACCAAAGCGTGAAATTATTCTCTGTGGGATGACTTTGGTCTCGTAATTCGACCTTTGTCGATAACGAATCCCTTATGTCTGAACTTTGCTGCCATAGCAAGATGTTTAGAAAATGGACTCTTGTTGAATCTTATCATGATACTGCTTCTAACTCCAAACTGGTGATCCATTGTTTTGAAAATAACATTTTGCAGTAGCTGCTCTCTCTTCCCCTGTGTATTTAGCTATTTTTGGGGGGTTTATAAAGTACGTTATTGTTTGAATCCATAAGTTTTATTATAGTCAGCGTGTATCGAAATTTGTAGTATTATTATTTCAATCACAATTCATAGTATTATTCATAGTTTTTGCGCAGTAAATGTTTAAAATGGTTATAATGATTTTAGGACCACCCTGTATGAGCAACAATTCACGCAGTATATTTGATTCATTTATACAATTAGTTGGTGGTTTTATTGTTAAAGTGGGGTTAACTTAGAACAGAATTAAAACTGCTTCAATATCGGTTTCTAGTATTCCTTTCTTTAGTTAATGATTGTATGTATACCTCACGTTCTAGGTGTAATGATTTCTACAATATTTTTTGTGGTATCCGAGGCTTCCTTTGCTATGTTTTTCGCTGTAATTTCCTGTCAACCTTTGTGAAAAACATCGATATATGTACTCATTTAGACTCATTTAATACGTTAGCTGCCACTATTTTTAACTTTTCATCCAGCCTGTATTAATTTTAACTAGTTGCACGTGCGACTAGACCATTTCTTTGGTCTAGTTGCCGAGTCGGCGCACCGAGTCGCAAGAGTCGCGTCTCAGAAAATGTCTACAAATTCATTCGCATTTGCGGGCAAGGAAAAATCTCCAATTTGCTTTGCAAATCATCCAGCTCTGTAACTTTATTTTTGGAATCAAATTATGGCGGACTTGTTGCCAAATGCGCGATTGAAATGTTCTCATTTGGATTCAACGGGACTTCATTTGCTTTTCGAATTCGCTCCCGCGGCTCTCGTTCCCGCAGATTTCTTTTGGCCAAAAAGAATGTTGGGTTTTAGGGTTTATTTAAAGACAGATTTGATGAACTTCCAATTCCGTTTTAAAGTTAGCATCGCATTTGTGGGCGACATTAGTTTTGATTAGACTACTTTGTGAAGTCTTACCTCTACTTTTATACGATTTATTAGGTATGCTTTTTGACGTTTTACCTCTACTTTTATTTGATTGTTTAGGAAGGGTTTTTTAAGTTTTGCGTCTACTTTTATATGATTTATTTAGCGTGCTTTTTTAAATTTTACCGTAACTCTTATACGATTTGACTGTTTCAGATACGAAAAATACTAAGATACGCTAGAGGGGATTGTTATGGTGCAATTTACGTATTGTACTTGTGTGAATGGCGTCATTTTTGTTCCAATCTTCCCGCTTCATTTTTTCGTCTCTTTTAGATTTTGACTCAGCCATTTCTAGCCAATGCAAATGTGGTGAAACTTAAGCTTTTTATGAAGTTTCAGCGTGAAAATTACCTTTACGCTGCGAAGATGATAAACGTTCAGTGAAAATAAGAATAACGAGGAATACTAATGTCAATAAGTATATTTTCATGATGAAAGTAGAGTTACTGGTTCCGTTATTAGTGCATTTTAGGCTCTGAATTTCATCATTAGCTGTGTGTTTGAGCAAGAGGTTAGTCACTGTCCTATTCTCTGGCGGACCCACGTGTAACGAGCGAATCGGCCTCGAGAGAGACCAAATTCACGTCCAGTTCGCGCGACTTGCGCAGTTCAGCTTTAGCGTCTTGACGAGCTCGTAGACCTTCGTATTGCAGCATCTTCTTTTCACCGCACGTGCGTTGCAGCCCATGTTATGAACCAGTCCTAAATGTCTACTTCAAGATAACCTTTATGTAGTGTTCGCCATCTGTGCCAGATTGTGTGCCTAATTTGCATCCTGCCGCGGCGTATTTATAGTAATTCTTATTTTGGATTGAGGGCTCCGTCCCCTGCAACGACTCTCGCTCTTCTGGCCAGAGATCGCTGTTCTAAAAGTGCAAGTTTTAGTTCGGTACAAATGCACGTGACTGGTGAGTGTAGAGAAATTTGTGTCACATTCTACCTGAGTTGGAGAGAATTCTCTAACTGTACATCTTGGGCACCTGGCACTCCTGAGGGAAGGTCGACTTCTATCTCCGCCCAAGGGATGAAGGGATGCTATGCGAAGTAGTGTCAGTATATTCGTCATCATCCTCAGGAATGTGGCGTCCAACTCAGGGTTTCTTACCAGTCGCAGCTAATTTAGCAACCTATGTATAGGATGTACAAACAAACACAAAATCAAACTGCATATCTAATTGCGTGTAACGGTACTTTTGTTCAATATTTTGTAAACGCAGAGGTAACCGAAGTGTCTTTTAAGTCCGATCCAAACATTCTGTTCCAAATTTTTTGCTCGCATTTTTTATACGAATGTCAGTTTTATTTATCGAAACATCGTTTTTAGCTTGTTGCAACCGAGTCCATGGTAAAGTAAGAATGAAAAAATAATGACTAGCAATCAGCAGTCTGCCTGTCCTGCTGCGCAACGTGACTGCAACCCCAACGCTGCTAATAATTGTTCTACCGCAGAGTCTTGGACTGAGATGAAATTTTCATCTTTCTCTTCGTTGATTGCTCCGTTCACCGATCAGACGAGCACTTCTTGCTTGTTCCCTCCAAGGAATTGCACTTATTAATCTCATAGAAATACTTAGGCTCTGAAATTCTCTCCTCAAGTGGGAGCCTCATCTTCTTAATTGCTCATCAAGATCTGGTAAATATTATGAGCCTGAGCCAATTGTCGACCGCTTTGAAGAACACCCACCAAACACAGTTCTCTTGATTTATTTGTAGATGGTCTAGGCTCGAGACCGTCGCACCTGGACTTAAAATTGCACGCAAATGTAGAATGTTGGGTAACTAAATGTCTAGAATTATCTCGTGGAAGTTGAGAACTTGCTAAGTGTTGATTCAATGTTATTGAGCTAGATGCAGATTTATCTAGATTTATAATTATTATTTCTAAAATTTAGTTCTTAATTTTATAAGGTGGTGCTGTTCGTTCTTTACGTATGAGCACAATGATTTAATATGAAAAGAATTGAGTTGAAGTAAGAATTACGTTTTGTTTCATTCACTTAAGATGAAATCACAAAATAGACATTTGTGTATTTTGTTTAGTGCCGGGCCTTTCTTTTCATTAACATTAAGTTATAGGGGTAGATTTGTTTATAACAAACGAGTTGTTTTATAAAATTGATCGTGTTTAGATAGATGCTCAAGCTGAGGCGGGTACGTTTTCTGTTGAGTTGTGGGTACAGTGCGACTGCTAGTTGGCCAGATGCCTAACCAAAAAAGCCGTCTGCTTCCATTCAGAACTTCTTCCTCGGATCAGCGAAAGCAAAAAATATCAACGCTGTTAATATATCTATGTACATCTCGTTTCTTTTGATTTCGAATATTTTACTAGCTACGAAAAACTATGTATCGTGTGCGCCAGAAAAAAAATCCTGCAAAACGTGGGCTGAGTATGAGAACCAGAGGATGCACGTATTGTCCGACAATTGCAGCTACAGACCCCTTACTTTCTGGTAGATTTCTCCTGGAAGTAAGAGAAGTCTTTATTGATCATCTGGTGTTGCCCTTAGGCATTATGCAAACGTGTTTTCTAGCTAAGGAAGATATTAGGTTTCATTGAGCACGGTGCGTGGTAGACTCTGTGTATATCTTGAGGTAGCGATTGCTTTTGCACGTCTATTCCATCTTGATTACATCAACGACATGGCAAACTGCGCTGCTCTCTGATGCAGTAACTGTGTAGTTTTAGTTTAGAAATTAACGTCGCATAAATTCTGCAGGTCAATAAGTTCTTGTAAGAATTTATCACAGATTCTTGCCTTCTGAAGGAAATACACGTTTGTGAGATATTGCCCCAAAAAAGGAGGCCTTAGAGCAGTGCGTTCCGTCATTGTTATTTTATCACGAAAACAGAAGCTATAGAAACTGATTAACTTTTATTATATTCATTAAACACATATATCGTTTTTGGTATAAATTAATATTACAACGAAATATTACCGGTGCGAGGCATATTGAATACAAATGCTGGTCCCTCGTGTCAGATGGTTGGAGAAGCACTGGCTTAGAGGATGAGGGAGTTGAACTGTTGAAGATATGAATATTCGATGCCGCATACAGAGCTCTACACGGAGTGCGTGCACCAAACTTTCGTATGTCGTAATAGTTTGTTTACGTATAGTTCATCCACTGAAGCAAAATTTGATGTTTTATTGTTGTGAAATTTATTTGAAAACTTGAGCATGCTCCGTAAAGAAGTGAAAAAACCAGCAACGAGTCTTTTACTTGTCGCTTATTTGCACTATTTCATTTTCTTGATAAGGTGCTTATAATTTGACTGTATTTTTCCTATTTTGAACTAACACATTCGTACATTTAAATATTGTCCCTCAATTTCAACATGACGTGTATTTTTTTTTTTTTGGCATAGCGAGTTCCTCTGAAGAAAGCGAGACCAAGGAAAGCTGTGGGCTGTCAGGGAAATACTATAATCTTGGTGCATCATTAGGCAGCTTTATATTTCTATGTCAATTACTATGTACATCTCCCTTGCAATACTATTACTGACAGGGACAAAATTTGTGCAGTTTGACTACCTCTATTCGCATCTATAGGTTGTATTTTGGTTATGAGTGAATCATAGTTTAAAAGAAGTCATGGCAGTGGTTTAGAACTTGTTCTTCATCTCTTAACAGAAGCGCCATAAATTCCCTTTGCAATGTCATTTAAATATGATATGTGTACAAGCAGCAGAAAACATTTATGGAAGCTAACTGGTCATACCTCCAACATGCGTAACATGTCGTTGAGCTGAGTCGTATCATTATGCTAATGCAAATGCTGTACCCTGCACAGCGGCCGGTTGCCCGCTCGAGATAAGCTAAGTGTTCCAACTGAGCCAACTGTGCTCGGCATTATTGCGCTGCTTCGGCCTCACAATGTACACACAACTTAGCCCGTCCTGCCACAACTTTAGACCCTATTAAAACTTTACTTTGCCCCGAATAAAATACTCGGCTTCTTCCTCCGTTCACCTGTACTAATTTTGCTATCGGGGACTTCTTTATCGGTCAAGATGCGGTCTCTAAGGATTTGTTACCTCGGGTCTCCCCTTACTTAAGAGGCGAAGCGTAATCCTATGTTCGTATCTCTCAAGGACTTGTGCCTGCGCACCTGTACCGAACAAAGTGATGGAGGTATTTTAAGGGGTAATGTGTGATACTCGTACTGCAGTTATTTGTTTATTGGTTCTGGGGAAAGTATAACATCGTTGTGCTCTGTATGATTGGAAGATTTTCATCTTAGTGATGGGAAATCAACTACTTATTCGTGTTTCCTCAGGATTATTTATATTTTGTTAGTGTAAGATGTATTTAAGGACAGGCATTTATGGCCTGTAACATTTGACTCCCTGCAGTTTGAAATTTTGTTTGTCGCCAAAACCTCCATAAAACTCAAGGCTCCGAAAAGAATTTGACAGCATCATCTGAATCAGTTGCCCCGTCACTGCACAGGACTGAGTTCGAGTGACCAGGGTTCATTTTGAATTGTTTGACGATTCAAAGTTTTTAACAATTTTTGACGATTTTTAGTTCTGTTGCCACCGTAGTCCGATTACGCTTCGTTTGCTTCATTTGGAGAGAATTTTTGTATGGATTTCATTTATTTTCAAAATAAAACTTGGCTAACTGTACTTTCGTACTCGATTTTTTTATTCAGTGCATTTTATGCCACTTATTTGAGACATCATATGCGACTTCGGATTAGCTCTGAACTATTTTGTTGGCCGTAAAATTCGTTTTCTGCTTTGTAGGAAGGCTTTTTAAGAATATCATTACTACGGGGAACTACTTTAATTTCACTGCTCCCATTAACTAATATTACGATCACGAGAAATAAGTGTTCTCTTTCGTATGCTCTTCAAAACCACACAGGACCTGAAGAGCGGCGTGGACGGCTTTGCATCGCGCGTCGTGAAGCTTACCTCACGACGCTCGCCACTCCCGCGCCCACACCCATCATTGTGACTATTTCAAATCAAAATAATTTATTACCATAAGCGTGAGATCAATTAAAAATTGCAAACGTGGATTTCTTAATCAATGGGTGGTTTTAATTGTACCTACTTTTGGACCCAAATAAGTTCTATGACTTCCAGAGCATCCTCTACAAGCCGTATTCTAACCCATTCATTTATATATAAATATGACCTAATGCACATACCCTTAACATACACAAAACTGGTCACTATTAAATTTATTAGAGGGATGAAGCATGATTAAATCGAAGAATTTCTTAATGTCTAGTCAATGGAGCGTAATAGTTTGCCATGTGGCTTGCCTTCAGGTGCAGTGCTGTGGTTGTCTCCTTTATTTGCCCTCAGCATTGCGTTCAGTTCGCTCGTATGCTGCATTTTTCTGGACTCGTACTCCAGGGCGAGGTGCGCGTGACACTTGTGCAGTTCGTGCGCGAGTGTTTGTGTTGTATGTACATCTGCTCGCCGCCTCATATTCATTGATATTCAGTCTGTTGTTTTTAATACTTGACGGTAATTATGGAACCCCTTTGGTGGCCGAACTTGACAAATTTCGTTCTGCCGTTGAATGACAAATTTGTGTCTGCTGCAAGCAATCATGTTTTGTGTGCAGTAATTACCTCTTGAGACTGTTTTTTCAACGGTTGTTTTTCCGCTTTGGCTGTCCAAAAATATGTATAAGAAAAGCACCAGCTTGTCGTGCACGCTTCATTTTACCAGTATGGTTAACTATAATGTCGTCTGGGATGCTGTTTACTTCAAATTTTCAGCGATCTATAAACACAGCACCGTCACTCGCTCCGTAGTCTTTTTGTTATCAGGAACCGCTGGCTATCGGAGCCAGTCGGTAAGTGGACGACCAAATATTTTTTCTCTAGCAACAGCTTTTAAAAGTTTTCCGCTATATTTTGTCTTGCTGTGCCAACATAAAAGGTTAGACACAAAACAACAGTTTTTATACTGAGCGTCAATCAATGTGAAGTCTCCCCCAGTATCCAGAAACATTGCAATAGTACCAAATTTGATCGTTGAAATATTTGTGAAGCTTTCCGGGTTTTTGCTGGCGTTCCATTTGCAGTTTCAGAAATCCTTTTTTAGCTTTGACTCGTAAAATTTTGTTGTTTTTGGAACCTTCAACTCGAGTTTGCTTCAGAAATTTTCTTACAACTTTTACAATGAACTTATGTTAAAATAGTCTTGTATTGAATGAAAGATTTAAATGTCATCAAAAATATACGGGGGTATGGAAATTTTCAGGCGGAACTGCTGGTGGTTCTTCGGTGCAACAAGTTTCCCTACATCGTGCTGGGGCGATACTGCTCCGAATTTACTGCTAGTACAGTTGGCTGGTCCTCCTTCTATTAATGAGCTCAATGTATTCGGGCAGTTCTTTAATGAAGAACATATCGAATGGGATTGGAATAATCATAGGGTTGAACAAATTAGTCAAGGCCTTGAGAATCTTATTCTTGTTTTTTTTCAATAGTCGTGTACTAGCGTTTCACGCAGTTAAATTTGTCATGCCCCAGTTTTTTCTTGTTCAGAAAGATTTCCTACGGCTTCGGTGATCATATGTTGTAAGCGTAGTTGATTCCATTTTCTAGAATTCCTAACGCTTCAGGTATATTGTCACTACTGACTTTTCCTCAGTACACAAGTTCTGGTTTCCTTCCGATTTACAGAAGCAACTCCATTTCAAGTTAACAAGTCTGACAAAAGTTTAGGACAAATCGTTGTGAGGAAAGACAACTTTATTTTTAATTTAGAAGCGCATTAAACTGCCAGCTGGGCGTCGCGGAGGCCGAGTAAGTTCGCCTCAATGAAGACGTGGGGGACTCAGCTGCAGCTGCGGGGGTGCTGCAGCTGCGGGGGGTGCTGCAGCTGCGGGGGGTGCTGCNGGTGCTGCAGCTGCGGGGGTGCTGCAGCTGCGGGGGTGCTGCAGCTTTGAGGGTGCTGCAGCTACGGGGGTGCTGCAGCTGCGGGGATGCTGTCGCTGCAAGGATGCTACAGCGATGCCGCTGCCTTTTGCAAACCATGTGTTTTTTTCTGTGGTGTAATTAGTTCCAAAGGTCCTAGTAAGGTTTGAATGAGTGCAACATAGACAAACCGCTAACCTGACCTTGCATTCAGACAGTTACGAGTAGGTAACGGGTTCGTAAATGATTGAATCTGATACCTTCAACGGGCCAGAAAATCAAATCGTTGCGCCGTTACCGAGAGTGTAACATGTCTTTCTGCTGTAGAATCTACGCCGAGCATGAGTTCCTAAAGAATGACTTTGGTTGTGTGTTTCTATTTTTGTAAAAAGTTTTGTAAGGTATTTGAAATTCATTGAGGAAATGTTTTTAGCTTATACAATACAGAATTTTAAAACTCAGAAAATCACTTTATCCCCATGTGCTCAACTTTCTTTATCATCCATCCTTCGGGCGGCCTAGGATAGGCCATATTCTAAAGTGTTAGGTTTATCTATCTTCATGCTCTATGAACTACCATCTTCGGGGAGCATTATTCGGTTAGCTAAGCTTTAGCTAGGTTTTTTGGGATTTTTATTTTTTGTTGCCAGTTTGCTTCTTTCGATTTTCATGCATTTTTTTTTTTGCTGATGATTCCTTACCTTTTCTTCCTCTTTCTTCTTAACTGTTTTTATGTGCCGAGGATCTTACGAGGGCACATACCTTGTCCGTAGATCTTCTGTTTTCTCAAGTCCACACTAAAGGATTCCTTCTCTTTCAGTGTGAGATGGTCTGATTTATTAAAGAGCTATTATCCTTACTACTAGTGCTATTAATACTTCCATCTATTTCATTCAATTGGTCCATATTAACAGCTGAACTTTTTTGCAACTTTTTACTTAAATTTAATTCATTATTTCTGTACTACCAAAGTTTCCGTGCCTCGTTGCCTTAGCTCAATTGCACAGACAATTTGCAGTGCTGAAAATATTGTTAATGTCGCTGTGAATTTCATTTAAACATTTTCTGGGTTAGCTCGCTGAAGGCCGGAATAAAAACACTAATTATTTGTGTACAAAGTTATCCATATAAGGTTAAGCCTAGTATAATGCAGAGGAATGACAGCTGGGGTCGATGCTCCTGTTGATGTCTTGTATTGGATGTTTTTTCGATCCTGGGACTACTGTTGTATTGATTGATTTTTCCAGTCCTGCAATTACTGTTGTATTGAATGATTCGTTTTCGGTTCTGGAACTACTGTTGCATTGAATTATTTCTTCCAGTCCTGAAACTGTTGTACCGAAAGAAGTTTTTCGGTCCTAGAATTAATATTCTATTGCATGATTTTTTTCAGTCGTGAGACTACGGGTTTTGAATGTCCTTCTCTCTATGAATAGGTACGAGCATGTTCTGTCATTGATAAGTATATTTGATCTCTGCTTTTTGGCAGCCGTACCTACAGTATTTTTTTTGTTCTTTACTTTTTATTTTATTTTGCTGTTTCCTGCTATTAATTTGTAAACGAATTCTGTGAAATATTATGGGATAGATTACAGGTTGCCATTTTAATTATGCTCGTGAAAACTGTTGATTCCATGTCGCATAACAAATGCCTCGTCACCCATGTGTTGTAGATTCAGCCTTGTTTTTTTTTAATTTATACTGCACTGTACGTTCAAATTTTCTTATTCGAAATACTTTTTACCGCTGAACACATCTCGAATATTTTTCATCGTTGAAGACATTTTTCTTTAAAAGTACTGGTAGTGAGTACACTTTATTGTAGTCCGTCGCGCACCGTTTGATACATAATGGCGATGTTGCTCTTGGGTGTGGCTCCATAATGCGTGTGCTGCAACCGCACGCAACGTCCCTCGAACTTCTCCAGCTTATGCGAGAATGAACGCACTATTGTTCCTGGCTTGCAGGTTTGTAAATTTAATGGTTGATTGTCATAAAATATCTTTACAGAAATTCTACGTTTTTGTGATGTTTTCTGCAGTTTTCACCGGAATATGCGAGTGTTTCATTGAGGTTCCCTCTATTCACAATTTTTGTATAGAGACTAATGCCTTGGGCCTGCTGCGCTTAGAAGCAAATCGAGGAGAAATAAGGACATCACCGATGAATTTCATTTATCTTTATTTACAACTTTGAAGTCGTATGGTCGTCGGTTGTGTTGAATTTTTTTCTTCGCAAGCGTGGCATCGGCGGCGGGGGGTTAATTCAGTTGTACTGGGGACGATATTGTGGCTGCTGGTACTGCTGTTGCTCGGGGTACTGAGCCTCTCCCTGGTACTCAACCTCGGCTTGGTACCCGTTGACATGGTCCGCCACGTACCTGCAGTTGGTGTAATTAACGCTGAAATAAGTTTGGATTACACACGCTCAACTTCAAATTTGCATTTCTCTATAGTATCTATTTCATTGAAACGTAAATGTATGAGAAACGTGCTTCACTTTACATTTTTATCATTGAATTTCTGGGTGAAAAATCAGGTGTTTATATTCATCGTTTGTTGTATGATGGATTCAGTCCAGTCGATGCCAACTGCACAAGTTTGAGAAGTGGCACCGATTACTAGTAACAAACATAGTAGCTGTTAATTAAAACTCTAGCAGTTAAAAATTAATTAGTCTTCCAAGATAGTATTCTTACAGTTTGTAGCGTAACGCTCTTACCCAAATTTACCTACCGTTTCATCAAATTTCCCATGTATGGTTTATGTTTGATTTGAACCACCTTAACAGTTAAGCTCGAATCTCGTTGCTACTTTAATTACCCGTTAGACGAGACTAATACTTGGCGACTTGAAGAAATCGTACAAGTCCGTTCAATTACTATCCTAGCGGAAAAACAGCTTAGAAAGAGCTTTCTTAGTGTCCAGAATAACATCATTTTCTCTGCTGTTGACTAGCCAGCGTGCATTCATACAATATTTTAAGTAAACGGTATCATCGAGATTGCTTCGTCTATGCACGATCAGTGTAGGATTTTAGTAGAAAATACAATCAATTTAAAGCACGCTTTGCGCATACAGCTTCATGATATACGCGAATGATTGAAAATACGTATGCGGAGAGGTACGAAAAACGTTACCAGAAGTTGGAGCCGAGAAAGTTTTACCTGACAATCTGAATTCGGCCGTCGGGCAGAGCGACTTGGTAGCTGCCCTGAACGGCGTGTCCGTCAGACTTCTCGGTGTGTCCGAAGTTGGCGCCAGAATATTGGTCCTGGACTCCATAGTTGAACTGGTAGGGCCTCGGCTCCTGTGCGAGAAGGAGAGTTACTCTCGAAAATTGCACGCCTTCTCCTATCGCGCCAAGTTTCTACGATGAAAAGATATTTTCCACTTAGCTGGCCTGTGTATGATGTTTTTTTCTTGCAATTGGTGTGAAGTTTGCGCGACTAATGTACCTACTTTTTTGTGAACCTGATTTCAAATTTGCGCTTCGTCTTTGAAATAACGATAATCTAAATTATCGACTGTAATTTTAACTCCACTGACGACAGTGCAACTGCTGATTCTATTTGTAATTAAGGTTCCTGTGCAAAATTCTCTGTTCGTTTTTAAATTTTTCTTTTGCATCAGTGATAGGGAAATTTAGGAGTTCATGATTGTTCATGTGATGAGGAATTAATAAATGAGAGAAGGTATAGAGCGATCCGTACATATGCACACTCAATTATGCAGTTTTCAATATTGCGTGCAGCGACGACATGCATTAGAATGCGTACAATTGTTGCGGCTGTGTAGTTGCGTGAGCCGTTGTACGAAACCAGTAGTGCACAACCGACCGCTGTCCATTTATTGCATCCATTAGCATAGTGCGTAGTGGTTGCGTGTGCGGCGGCAGTAGAGGCGGCCGCACAAATACGCTCGAGTGGCATCACCGAATGTTTGCGTGCGCGTAAATGACAGATCAGAGCATAAATAACGTGCGTACCTCCTTGTACTGTGGCTGTGAAGGATACTGAGGCCTGGCAGACGTCACGCTGGCGAGCATCACTGCTGCTGTCACTGCGAGGGCGAGTACCTGTTGTGCAATGGGAAAGTCTTACCTCTTGTTCCTACGAACGCATATTTCTGAATAATTTGATGAATCGAAAGAGCTTCACGAATTTTGACCCACTATCTCGGTAATTCTAGCTTTTTGCGTACGAGAAGAAGAGTTGAATTACAGCATTAAAAAACGCATCAACAGTGAGTTTGTTATCATGTGCTCCGTAAATGTTGTTTGTACAGTCTTGCTTATGAATTTTCGAACTATTTGGAAATTAAATTTCTTTAAAGTAAAATTTTTTGCAAAAGGCGAGTAAAATCTATAGCATTTAATGTTCTGTATGCAAGTACATCAAAGCATTCTAATACAGAGTTCGGAAGCAATACAAGATTGTGTATTCAGAATGCTTGTCGTAATAATTTTTTCTTAGAAAATGTTAGTTTACAATTTTAGAGGTTATTAATTTACAATAATTTCATGAATGACACCGGTAAATTTTGATGCAAGCTTGCTGAAGAATAAATTTTTCGATTGTAAAGTTGAACATTAGTGGCAGAAATAAGCAATGCAATTTTTAATTCCGTAATTCATCACATGAAATATCGTGTTCCAGAATTTTATGCAACTCTAAAATATGAACACGTTTATTTTTTCCTCGCCATTCAAATCATTTTTCATGAAATGACATCGATGATAGTATTCTATTGATACATTGTCTACGGTTAGCATTAATTTACGAGTATTTATTGAAAACTTGAACTTCATGCGAAATTTATATCTGTTCAGTGTTTGTTCCAAATACTGACGAAGTTCTCTTCCATAGTTAGTCATAAGGCGGGGTGAGAGTTGCATAGCAGTTTATGGGATTTTAAGACAAGGGGAGCATTTTTATGATGTGTTTTGTGGCCTTATTCTCAGTTTCTGAGCGTGCTCAAGTAAAGAAAAGATGTGATTGTAAAATAGCGGAGATTCTTAATTGACCAAAGTATTTACAGATTAATTTTGTGATGAATGTAGTGAACGTTTTGAATTGGAACTTCTTTTTTACGAATTTCTTTCGTTTTCATTGAACAGAGTTCGTGATGTTTCATACGTAATATCTCAGTGAAATGAATTCTTCGGTTTCACTCGTTCAGATTAGTTAAAATAATTTTCTGAAATTTGAATGTTTCTTTAGTGCCATTATTCTTTAGAAGTTGGTAGCAGACGATCTGTAACCTTATGAGATGTTTAGCCTGTCAACTGGTCCACAAAACCAGTTATTTTTCTTTCAAGAATTTCATAAATTTGTATTTGTATAATAGTAGGTAAATCACTATGTTAGACGCTCACCTTCATTTTGGAAATAAATTTATAAATTCGTTGCGAGGAGCTGAGGGGTTGCGGGTGTTGTCCGGTGTGAATGCGTTGGACGTTTGGTGAAGCGTTGAAGTCTTCCCTGGCTTATATACCGCGACCTGCCTTCTCTCCCGCTGACGATAATCGGACGTCGTCAGCATACGGCAAGGTCGCTACGGTCGGCAATGAGGGTCGTGTGAGGGGCGCTCCCCTCGCTCGGTCAAATGTTACGGTGTGACCCTCAGGTCGTCGCACTCATCGCTCTGAAATGAACAGTGGCAGCGTGAAGTGGTGGCGCTTCTGAATGGCGCTTCACTTTCGACGGAGAGCATCGTGTGCAGAATTGTCATTTTCAAGATGTGCGTTGTATTTGTATGGAAAGTGCACGAGCTGTGACAGTAAGAGGCTCGGTCAGATTGTGTTCACTCTTCAGTAAGATCTCTCCTAGACTGCACGGTGTTTTTTCTTGGATCAATTTTAGTTTGATCGTTTTTAAACTGCTCTTCCAGTTCTTGCTTTTTTTAGTTCTTATTCAAAGTTCAATGGGGAAATTGCATAGGCTTAATGATGTTCATCTGTATCTAACTTCGATTCTAGAATGATAGAACGCTGAAGTAAGTGTATTTCATGATAAACGTTTACACCAATTTTATTGGGGGAATTTCTAAATGAATCATAGGATTTATGGACGCTTAGTGCAGAGTAAGGTATCATGCAGTACTTGATATAAAGCTTGACACCTGTGCTCGAAAATGATCAATTGATGTTCTGCTAAGGGGATTTACCGAGTCGGGAAAATTTCATTTGGGCAAGGCACAGAAAGGTTTGGCATCATTTTGTGTGCGTTCATACTAGATTATACTATACTTCTTTCTGCATGGTGAGATACTCTCTGCCGCAGCGTGCTTCCATTATTCAGTGAGCTATTGATTGCATTCTCTTCCGCAAGTTATTGCCGTACCTTAAAGGAATATTTAAGTAGGCCAGCATATTGGTTTTTCTGTTCACATTATGTCACTCGGCTTATGAAAGGCAGTGATCCGTCTTTCCGAACTGTCTAGTCGAGTTATCCTACACCGATCAAATTATTTTAGTGAGTAGCCTGCATTTAGCTGTTACGGGAAAACTAGCAGCATCCTCATGAAAGGGATTTTGAAATCCATTTTGACGGTTAATGGTTAAACCTACTGTTAATCTCTGCTTTCATTTTTGCGTTGAATTGCGGCCAAAAAACGTCGTGAGGAGTTCAGTAGTGAAGACCACGAGGATTCTTAGGAGTCCGTGGCTCTTCAAAGTTTGATCAGTCTCGTCGGTCGACCTGTCGTCCTCCTCTCGCTGTCCTGTATGGTGAACGTGTGGCTGAGGAAATAACTTGAGGAAAATTGCTGTAAATTTCTAAGTATCAATGAAAACAATTCGTGTATAAAACTACTGAAAGTTCAAATATATGACTTTTTGATATTTCTGAACTGAGATGTTTCGATGTAGACATAATTCACCATTGAAAAAACGCATAAAATTAATAAATTAACAGAAATAATTTTTTACGTCCACTGATATTTATTTGGGATTTTATGCGTAAAGTAACGAAACGTTTACTCAAGCTGGAAGACAGTTTTGTGGCAAATACTTTGGAGAAGCGTCAGTTTTATATCTATTGATACACATGGCGTTTCAGGTATAGAACAGCTCAACTATGTAATTCAAGTTGCAACTCCATCTTCAGTTGTATAAGAATCATCTTGTATTAGTCATACACGGTCTATTCTGAAGATATACATTAAGTTAAACATTAGCTACTTTCAGTGTATTTCTTACGATGTTGTTCGTATTCTTGCAAACTGCACAGAGCTGCAATTTGTCCCTTGTCTGGGCTTGACTCGATGTATTCATGTCTGCATCGCGGTTGACCGCCAGAAAGCGCGGCTGTTCGAATGGCGAGCTGGAATGCGCTTGCGGTCGGCGCTCCGCATTCCCCGCGTTCGAATTCCCCTCATTATTCACCGCCGAAACTTTTTGTCCGGATTTCCTGGTTTGTAGGAATGATGAATTTTCGTCAACAGACACGAGCGTTTCCTGAGGTGCACAAGCCTGCTAGTGTACAGTCAGAAGAGTGTGTTTGTGTTTGGTTCGAAAGTTGGCCAAGATTTTCTTTGAGAACGGTTAACTACGCGATGTGTTGTGTTATTTGGCTGCCAATAGTTGTTTTCCGAAAAAGGAACTTCTGAGGGGCACAGAATAATGGTATCTTTCCATTATATTGCAATTGCCTTGGTGAAATATCAGTCGTTCTTGTCCTTTGTTCTTGACCATTATCTTTTGTATCGCCGCGTTTGTGTTGAGTATGAAGAAGTTACAAATAAGTTTTTTAGCTTTTGATTTCTAGGCATTAAATTCGTTATTATACTAAGCTGTTTTCTATTCACCCACTAATTCCTTCATGGACTGACGAATTGGCGTCCACGTCCATGTCGTTCATGGATTTACGGCAAGTCGATTTCTACATTTGTCTTCCTGTGTTGGTAGCTTTGATTGTTAAAAATGACTGCTTGTTTCCCTGAATTTTCATATAATTTTCTCTTTTATCTGCAATAGTATGAATGAATATGAGTTGACTGGGCGCTTTTGCATGTCGTGCAGGCGCATATTTCTGCATTGTTACTCATGAAATCAGTCTTCGTGCTCAATGGTCAAACTATTCCACGAGTGGGAACTTCGTGAACTATTTCTCGGGAACGCTCAAACCTCCGTGAAATAATTTTTTTGGTTCGTTGTATTTATGTTGTGCAAAGCTGTTACTTCACGTTGTGCTTGGGCAGGGCAAAAACAAGTATGGCTGCGCGCCGCTGACTGCGTGGCACCGTGGCCTTAACCTGCCGCCGCCGCCCCATTTAGCGCTATCTTCGGTTTCCTCTGAACACGCTCTGCGGTCTTGCAACATTTCATTAACTTCATCCGAAGTGGCTCACTTCATTTGACAAGAGCGAGTTCTCGTTTCCGTTGATTCGTTGGTCACCTTCCGTCAATAAATCAACGGCGATATCAATCAATCAACACCCTGCCCGATTTTCGGTCGTGCAACATTTCATTAACTTCTTCCAAAGGGTTGGAACTTCATTTGTGCTGGAACAGCGGGTTCTAGCTTCAGTTGATTCAGTAGTCGCCTTCTGTCGATCAATTAATGGCGGTATCAATCAATCTATTGGCAAAAAAACTGAGCACCTTCCATGTGGAATGTTACAAGTACTCTAATTTGTAAAGTTTACGGAGCGAAACTAAAATGGGGCATGATGTTTAATTTTAAATGGCGATTCTGAAACGTTATTCTCATTTTCTCATTTATGTACCAATTTAAGAGTAAAATTTGCCCCTGTCGACTGCGTCTTCATATTTTAATTACTAACGTTCCTTAGATCTTGCGAAATATCTTTAGAATTGCGCTCATCCATTTCCTGTGTTTGATCTATTTCGAGACGGGTCTTGAGTTCGCTTTGCGTCTGCTCTGATTATCTGAAATGATGGGTGTGCATTCATTTTCTTTACGAGCCATTTCCTTTGTAGCTGTGATCCTCTTCAAAAGATCTGGTCAGAGTTCACGCTCGTACGGCAGTGGGCTTCCATTTCACAAGATGACTGAAAGCGCTTATTGCTTCCCTCTGACCTGCAGCTATAGGCGCCTGTCTCACTCATCCATAAATTTGCTGCGAGTTTGAGTGCCAAGATCCATTGTGTCGGTCCCTATTCATTGGGTCATATTTTTGCTCTCGAGCGTTCCGTCTTGAAAGACCGTTTCGGCTTCTTTAGTTTGGATAATCTATCATTCTTTACGAATTGCCGTTATAAATTGTATTTTGTTTTTCTATATTACTTGTTCATCTACTTCGGAATACGTGTATCATTTCCAAATGTTTCATAATCCTCAAGCCCCTTGCCTGCAATTTCTCCTAAATGTATATGTGTAGCTTTATTTTTAGGACTCCATTTCTTGCTGTGCGGATTCCCTTGGCAACAAATCAATGTCGTTGTACTTTTTGCGTCATTTCCTCTGTGAAGCTGAGTTTTGTAGAGCGCTTGAGGGCGGTCGCCTGACCTCGTAGGACGGTTGCACGGGTGACGTTGCTGCGCTTGACAGGACAATATTTCTTCAGCGTTTGAGGTATTGCCCCAAACATTTCACTGCTACGGATACGGTATGTACCACTCCTGGAGTGTGATCACAAAAACACACCGCGTGTGATGCTTGTGTGCTTCTGTTTCAAAGTATCTACCCTAAATATTATGTTGTTTGTGTGAGCAAATCGTTTGATACTGCTTCTTGGTCATAAAAATTTGAGACTCATCGTGATAGTTCTAGAAGAAATCGTGCGTCTAGGTAATTTTTGCGCTTATCCAAAATAAACTAGAATAAACTTGAAGTCTGCTATGCTTGCCTGCATTTCTCAACTTCTATAATGGCGTGCGAAAGCTTCGTTATCGTGATTTTCAAAATTGCGCTTTTTCAGCATGATTTATTGAATCCGAACTCGAGACGGCATGACCGTGCTTAGGTTGCGTGTCGGAGTGCATTGAACATCGCCACACAGCAGTGAATTGAATTTCCTTAAAGCGGCTCACTCTCTGCATTACTTGCTGTTTTGTCTGACCTTATTTCTCCCTATTTTATTCCCGTCTTTTGTTGCGGGATTTTTATTTTGCCCTATTTGGCCATTATTGGATTCGACCTCTACTAAAGACCTTCATATTAAATTGAATTTCATGTATCATTTTATGTCACGGTTCTATTATTTTTCTGCAGTATTCAATTTGTTTGTGGCTTTGATTGTGCGTTTACAACATCACGCGCTTGGTAATGAATGTAAAGCGCTCCTGCGCCAGGAGCGGAGAGCCGCTCGGGCCTGGTGCGCCACGCTAGACGCTCGCACATTCCTGCTACGCGGTTGGTTGTGTTCCGACGCTTATTCTTATCAAATACGTTTTTCATGCCTCATGGTGTGTTCAAAGATATTCTTCTATGATAATTTTTTGTGAAGTTTACGGTTCTTCATTATTCTCCTTCTTTCAGGTTTTAACATTGTTCGGAGCGGTCTGAAATTTGAAAGAAGATTCATTTCTACTGTTTTTTATCCACGTTTCGATTATGCTCTATAAAATTAATTTATTCTTTCTTTTATGCATTACATAGTCGTTCTTTTTGGTTCCTAAGCATGTCGTGCAATTGACCTCATTTAGCATATTTGCTGCGGTGAATTTCGCCGGCTTGCTCTGACTTTTTATTGTCCTTGATCTTATGAACTTCTATATCAATATATCATAATATCTGCTCTTGGGGAAGTATTTTCTGAGAACATCGTTAGAGAATATGTGTTGAAAATATATTTGATTAAATATCTCTTATTAAGTTAACTTGCCATTTTAACCAAGAAGAAGGAGTGCCTTGTTATTTCCCCATCGTAAAGTGATTAGTTTTGATCGTGTATGAAAAGTTCATTATTTATGACAACTCTTTACGTTAGAAAAGTACGATGTTCTATACAATCTCCCACGCTTGTAAATCTCCAGGAAGGGTGTGGTCAGTAACCTTAACCTGCTTGGACGTATGACGGCCACTTCTGAGGCGTGCTATGGATCACTCAATTCCTTCCAGGAACGGTCGCTTCACGTGACAAAATGCCTCATTTATCAAGTCATCGACACTCCAATTCCGAAAACTTTCCCTCTACCTAATTTAAGACTTGTTGGATTAAGTATGAAATGAATCGGAAGTTCCTTGGAATGTGCTATCTTTGTCTTCGAATATTTTCGTATGGAATTACTGTAATTGGTTTGCCAAAATCCCTTGGTCTATGTGTACTTTCATCTCTGCTTCCAATGTTAAATTCAAGTTTTTTTTTGTGTTGTAGAAATTAGTACAGACGTTCAAAAAGGTGTCCGTATAGATATATAGAGCTTTGCACGAAAGCATGATCGGCTGTATTTCAATTTGACTGTGTTCCAAGTGCGCTATATTTCTGATGTACAGAAGACATTTTTATTCCTAAACACACACATTTTAGTCGCTGCGTTTGCCCTGAACTTGATTGTTTTGTCTTTCAACAGAACTGAACCGAGAATCATGAATGAGTGAATGCAAATTTCATTCTTAGTGAGGTTTCCTCATACCAAACTAAAAATATATGTATTCGAGTTTCACGCATCGTATTGGGTGCACAGAACAGGAAACATATGTCGCAGAGCTAATGAGTGTAACTTGGGCCTGTGTCTTGGCTCGGTTGCTTGATGATGTAATTTGTTTTCGGTCTTCACATGTGAGAGCCCTGCGTTGGTACGCAAGAGTGTGTGTTATTACTTTTCTTGTTCGCCCACCTCTGTGGCCGTACCTACTGATCGGTTACTAGCTGAACGCTGTGTCTGCGATTGGAAGCGTGTTCTCCAACTGTTGCAGCGAGTGACTGTGAAGCAACTGCACTCACTATTTGAGCCGAGCTCCAAACAGTGTTGTTGCTCCACAGGCCCTCTCTCTACGTAATGAAGAGACACTCACTTTACGACGCGCTCGTTGTAGTTTTAGCATTTTCAGACTTTCAATTTTGAAGCGAACCA
Source organism: Orchestia grillus (assembly GCA_014899125.1). Lineage (NCBI taxonomy): Eukaryota > Metazoa > Arthropoda > Malacostraca > Amphipoda > Talitridae > Orchestia > Orchestia grillus. The sequence goes on from VOMN01092881.1 coordinate 21,688, forward strand.
CACCTTCTTCGTTTTGAACAACGATGCTTCATTAGTGGTCCACTCAAGGTGAAGGATTTCTTCGTGGTAAGCTATGCTGTCGGTCTACCGTATACGTTTTCCTGCGATTAGATTAATAGTTCAAGAATTTTCGGACGATTTGTATGTTAACCTTCGAATAAATAATTTTTTTTATCGCATATTTTGTCCATTCCCATTTTGTATATCGAAGGATCACTGTTACGAATCGTTAACTTTTTGAAGAAAATGCGTAAATTCAACCATTGTGACCTTAAATTCAAATTGATTGGTTGTGCGCCTATAAATGATGAATGAAAATGAAAGTTATTTGTTTAATTGAAATTTTTAAAATGAAACTCTATTTCAAGGATGAGTTGTTGATCGCTGATGATCCTAATCTTGATGATCGATGATATGGAAAATTACAGATTTTATTGTCAAGATGTAATATCCTTCCACATTGAACTTTAAGATCTGTCATAGTGTGATTTTAGCAAAAAAAGCTTCCTCATATAATAGCTGTTGTATCAAATGAGCCCCAGATTGAACCATTTTACTAAAATTTCCTGCTAGCCGGAGTATAATGGTTGGTTGTTAAATTGTGAGCTCACTGGGAGGATCATCAGCATCAGCATATCGCTCTTTATGGGAATATCTGGGATTTCTCATCACTTCCTAACAGTATGCTCGTATCTGTTACTGATTTTAAAGTCCCAGAGATACTTGTATTTCTACGCAGCTATTCCCTGGACATCCAACCGTGCTTGTTGCACGAGTCATTCGAGGGCGAGACTGATGTACGTTGCACTCTGTTTCTTGTGAGACCGTCTTCCGCTTCTGCTTTTTTCCTTCTCACTTAATCTTTTCGTAAGTTTGAATTTGCACGCTGTCGATTCTGAGGTCAATGCCAAATCCAACCCAGAATTTTTCGCCCGTGTCGTGCCGATTGAACTAAACGTCGACAGAGTTGATCGGATTTATTAGCAGAGGGGTTTGATAATAGCTTACTATTATTTGCGTTAATAATAATGATGACGTGTAGCATCTTCTCAAGTTGAAGAGGGTCGTTACGGAGGTCGTTTATACTTAAGCTCGTTGAGAAATTAGTCTAGATAATATTCACTGTTTGTTCTTCACGTAATGCGATTCGGAAGTCCTAAAGCTACCAAGGTATTTATGAGGAACTTTACAATAATAATTTGACTTCATCATGAAAAATCTGCAACTCAGATTATGAATACGAAACATAATGTAGAAAATGTTAATTTTTTAATCATTTTTGAAACCTAAATGTCTGAACTAATATTTGCTTCGTGGCCTGAATATTCCAGTGTACAAATTCAAGAGTATAATTGCGAAATGTTTTGCGATTTGATATGCTAAGTACTTGAAATTTTCAATAAAAGCCAGCACGTGTGTTCCAATGGTTTCAAATATGGAATTGATATTTAACTAGAACTCTTGGTGCTCTTTGAATCGAAAACACTACCTGAAATGCTCTACGAGGAAGCACAATTACAAGACTTACGTCCCACTTTTCTAACTAAATAAAATGCAGCATGGCCGGCATCCCGGTCGATGCTGAGGCTACATGTTCGCTAAAGCTTGGATTTAGATATATTACGTTACCGGATATTATTAACGTGAAGTTTTTTTCTGAGAAAGTTCATGTAGTTTTATTTATAGCTCGCATGAATTTTTCACTGCCGTCAATATTGTATTGTACAAAATTTCCGATTTGACAGAATTTTTGTTCCAATTTCTGAACTCTCATTATTACCTTGTTATATTTGCATGACGAAGAGATCTTCAGTGCTTCGTGAACGATCTAGCCATTTTAAAATTTTCCTCGATTTTCTTTTTAAATCTCATATTTAACTCATAGGCGAGTGTTCTTAAACATAAGTTCCACTTCCAAGCGTTAGTTAAATTATGTGCAATTGGATAGATAAAAAATCTTGAGACCAGCTATTCAATCAAGTATATATTGCAGCGGGCTGCAATGGAATCCTTACCAGGTAGTGCAATTTATTGTTTTGGTGTTCAAATAAATTGGATAAAATATACAGTTCTCACTAGCACCACGTAATTTCGGACGCGTGGAACATGTTACCCAACTCGCATGTTATTCGGGCGATCATGAGCTTCTTTTAATCCTGCTTTGCATCTTGTTTTTGTACCATGTGTCGCTGATTTCACGCACAGCAGTGTGCAAAATTACCGTCAATAACCCTCAGGGGGCGCAGGATAGGCAGTGGGGTTGGGTTAGATAGGTTGGTCTGTCCAATGCTATGGGGACTGGTGACCCCAGGCGTGTAGTCTCAGGTTATACCTCAGCTATAAATAAGCCTTTAGGACTTGCATCTGTCGTCCCCACTTTTCTTCTTTCAATTTTCGCACCTTCTTTGCTATCTCTTCTTTGTCTTTTCTTTCTAAACTTGTTGTTTCAATGTGCAGGAAATCCGATGTGGGAACACACCTGTGCATAAATTCCACGTTCTCTACAGTCCATACTAGATAGTCCCTTCTTCTCTTCGCTCTCGTTGTATCACACTTGATGGGGACGGGGAGCTTTAAACTAAAGAATATATTCACGATAATAATAATCATTGTCAATGATTGCAGGTTGAGGGTAGAAGCGTCGGACGTTATAAAATGTCCAATATTACTCAGGTAGGCGGTGATGATAAAGGATTAAATAACTTTTAACTTGATAAACTAACGCATCCGTGTACTCAGACCAGCGGTAATAGCTTTGTAATAAAAATAGCGAGTTTTCAACTTCATTTGAATTTATTCCTGAAATTATTTTACAGAAAATTCGATGCGTTATGATTACAACGTTTTCAACTGTTAATTTTAAAGCAGAAGTTAGTATTTAAAGACAACATATTTAATGAAATCATCCAATTTCGACCGACCGGAGGTAAAAGTTTTTCAAAGAGAGCAGCTAAAATTTAGTCTTTGTTGGAGTTTATGGGAAATAAATATATAAAAGAGGGATTGAGTCGAAGTATACCTACCAAATAGTTGTAATAATGCAACTACGTTTATTGTACAACTTCATTATTTACCCACATTTGCGCTGTGGACTACTTTTCGATGAGAAAGTCTCATATTCATGGAATTAGTCAATTTCACAATAGAGTACTCTTCCTGTGTGGTATTGTTGGCTTCTCATAGGACTACTTCCGACGAAAATCGACGTCCAATGGGATAAACGTTTCTTTCGTTGAAAGTCCAAAAGTTTTCAATCGGTTTTAAATCAGGGCCAAGTCATCAGCTTTTCACCTAGGATGCCCTAACTGGCTAAGAATGCTTGGGTATATATAGCACGAGTAGAGTGAAGGGAAGCGTTGTCATGCATAAAAGTAAAGGCCCGTGGTAACGAATGAGGTACGTTATTTAATCAAGGCACTAAAGTTTTTTTCAGACCGCAGATGTCACCTTTACTCCTTCGTGTACTCTGATAAGGACCATACAGTCTATCCCCCATAATGTCTGCCCATATCATGACTCCTCCACCCTGTTGTGACACCTCAAATGATGTGACGATCTTTCCAAAAATGCACCTAATTATTTGCCCAGCCATCACGTCCATCAAGGGTTGCTCGTGTCTTATTAGTGAAAAGAATGAGACAGTCCATTTTCAAATATTTCCTTGCCCATTTGTTCCTCAAACTTTTGTGTGTTGCCGTAAGAGAGGACATTTCCAGCTGAACTTTCACCGAAGCTATAGTCCCAAGAATGGCAGTCCTAGTGGATTGTGGTACGTGAGGACGACCAGGTGGGAGGAAATGGACTTGCTTAATTATCCAGGTCTTTTACGGAGCTGACAATCAATATTCCTCATATCCCTGTCAGTGACAGTTTTAGAAATTCCAGCATCTGAGCATCTCCGCCCTGCGATTTATCCTTCTATAATCTTTTAATAGTGCCGACACAATGACCCATTTCGTTGGCTTTGGGATCAGCCGTTGTAGTTACATTCAGCAGATTTGTCGATTATGACTTCTTTTTTATTATCAGTTAGAGCTTTTCAGCGCTTCATTGTTGTTGCAACTATAAAAGCTATTACCGCTGGTCACTCAGAAGTAAAGAAGCGAAAATAATAGCAAACAACGATGAACAGCACACCGTAAACAAACTCAACAATTTGACCATAACGTGCCAGGTTTTCGGTGAAAAACTTTGAAATTCATTCCTTGGAAGTTGAGAAATCTGAATTAATATAGCCAAGCTATTATTACTAGTCAGAGTGGATTTCGTTTCTTATTATGTGTGTGCGTGCGCGCTGAGTTATACAGTTTTTTATACCTTACGTATAAATAATATCAGGTATAACGAAAGTTCTGTCTGCTTCTGAGTTATAATTTTAGAGTATCATTATACCAGTTTAACCTATGAATGATACGTGTGTAGCCTTCTGAATCACTAAAATAATATTTCTTCTTTCATATTTTTTACTAATTATTGTAATAACTCCTATTGACCCAAATGTACGCTCCAATTAAGCGAGGAACACATTAGACATGTTTTACTGTATGAATTTTAGGAGGGCAATACCGTAATTTCAGCAGCAAAATCCTTCAAAGACCTCACGAAAATAATAGGGCCAATGAAAAAACCTCTAGAAGATGACTGTCACGTTTCAAAGAGGATGACTTCAGCCTAAAGGACTCAATTCTGAGGAATTACAGGCTGTCTTTGATGAAACCCCGACCTGTACAATTAGAGAACTGAGCAAGGAGTTCAATTCATGGAAGCCGTTTGTCCATGTATTGTGAGATTATAAAATTTGATCAAATCTGTGAGGCTCTAAAAAGGGTTCCACAAGATCTTAGAGAAAACAATCGCCAACAACGTTTAAACTGCCGTATTTCACTCCGTTGTCAACTTCAAACACTTTTTTTGACAAAATTTTTACTGGAGTTCAGAAGTAAATGCTCATAAGAATATTAAACGGAGAACACAGTGGTTCAGCCGTAGCTTAAAGGCTATTCCCCATCCTTGGAATGGTCTGCATAAAAAATTCTTTTGTGCAGGTAGAGGGACATGATGGGAATTATTCGTTATGAGCTGGTAGGTGATCAAATAATATCCGAAGTGGGCTACCAGCAGCTAAGGCGTTTAAAGCAGTTCTTTAGTGTTGCTTGTTGGATTTTCATCAATGAGAGCTTTCAATTCCTCGGCTTTGGGTCCTTTGGAGCGTCCTTTTCTTGGTTCGTCCTTTTGAGTGACGTCATCGTTTTTGAAACGTGATAATCATTTTCTACAGGATTTAGTCACTTCATTTCCATGAGCGTCTTTGAGCGATATTGCTGTAGGAATTGCTGTATTGCCCTACTAAAATTTTTACAGTAAATTTATCCAAAGTGTTCTCTACTTGGATTGTACATTTGGGTCGGTAATAGTTATTTATTTTGATATTTATTACCAAATCTGAAAGGTGAAGTATTATTTTAGTGATTTCAGATGCTTACACATATGTTATACAAGTTAAATTGTTCTAATTAAGCCGTAAAATTATAATTTAAAATCCGGATACAACTTTCGTTACGACCTGATATTACGTGTTTAAGTAGTTTCTTTTTCAAATTGTTTATTTGCAAGTTGCTTTTAGAGTATAGGATGGCTGATGAATATACGATAAGCTACCAAATGTTGTGAATTTTGTGTTAGTGTTAACACTGTAGATTGAAACTCATTAACTGAGCTACGCCATGTTTTATCCAAAGCTAATGCATGTTTGGTGCTCTATATTTGTGCCATTTCCTATGAAGTTCAATATTTTTCATTAAAAAATTGTGCTCGTGTACTATTCCAATTCGAGAACTCGTGAAAACAATTTTCATCTTAAACTGGTATCCATAATTCTGAGTTGACCGTTCAGCATCCACTGCTTGGAGAACAGTTTTGTTCGCAGTTTAAGCTATAACATTTGCCAAGACGTTTGAATAGCTATTTGAATTTTTGTGACATAAAACAGCTTATGTCGCATAATCGTGATTTATAAGGAAATATGTACCTGAGGGAAGAGAAGCAAAAATTCATAAGTAGGAATTATTCTAGCGGAGCTAAACTGCCTTCCGTGAACTTCTACGAGTGTAAATTGTGCTACTCCAAAGAAGAGTTGTTAGCGTTACCTTAAACTCGAAGGTTGTGTTGCTCGGGGTCATCGTTCAAACGTCAAGTTACAACCTACGGTATGAACGAAGGAACTGAAATTCGATGTTCTATTCACATCAAAGTGTCTTAGGAAAAGCAAAGTATGATTTGTAGTGATAGCTTTATTTCACTACATTGTTTATGACTAGGCAAGCTAAGCTCAATGCCTGGTTATTTTCTAGGTTTCTATAAATAGTCAACAGAATTTTTTATTTCATCAAACAGGCCCAAGCGCTATAGTGCATTAAATAACAATCCTTGAATTTAGGTAAGCTTCTATGCAGAGATATTCTGAAGTGGCATTACGTCATTATTCCTCCTGTCTTCGCGAGTTCCGAAATTTCCTTCAGTTCATCTCCCAAGTAGATGTGTTGATAAAAGTTCTCCATCACAAGTCCATCATCTTCGGTGTCGGATAATTTAGCTTATTGTTCTCAGCTTCCGCGCAGCCAGGACACTAATTTTTCCAGTCTGTGAATGTTTAGTTGTATTCAAGCCCTCCTTCTGGGTGATAGATGGGGATCTCCTCTGGTATCTCTTGGTAAGAGGGTTGAGGTTGGGGAGCCTGTTTGTAGGTCGGTGGCTGGTGTGGCTGAGGTTGATGTGGCTGGGGATGGTATTGAGGCTGGGGAGGCTGGTATGGCTGGGGCTCATAAGATTGCTGAGGTTTGTATGAAGGCTGTTCCTGGGGTTTGTGTTCGGGGTAACGGGCCTCTCCTTCGTACTCGACTTGCGCCTGGAAGCCGTTCTGGTGGTCAGCGACGTACTTGACAATCTGGATGCGGCCGTCGGGCAGCGCGACCTGGTACGAACCCTCGACTGAGTTGCCGTTGGATGTCTCCGAGTGGCCGTAGTTGGCACCGGAGTAGTCGTCCTTCACGCCGTAGTCGAATGCGTACGGCTTAGGGGGCTCCTGCGAATGATGGGTGACTTAGAGTTGCATGAGTTGTGAATAAGTTTGGCATAACTTCTATTGCACTGAGGACATTTGAATGAGTATCAAGTTAGGTATGATGATTTCCTAAAGCACTTCTTTTCTTTAGCGCTTACAGGTTTTGAACTCAAGGCGAGGTAAAATATTTTTACAAGATGTTTGACAGAATAGCTGTTACATAATGTACTGTTAACTTTATACTGCATTTTCAGAGGGTGGAATCGGTAATGTTATAAAATGGAAAACTTATGCCCTTCATTCTACTACATTGTTCCCCTACTAATTAGAGATTAAAATGTGATTTTCAAAGCGTCGTTCCTCGAAGCGTTCAAAAATTTCCAGTACAATACCGTTTCTGGCATGAGGTATGTTGAAAATAATTCGTATTGAAATCCGAGAGAATTGTTATCAAATAACAATTTATAGACAATAATTCAAAATTTGGTTGAACTTACCAGAGCTAGCATGGCTGGGTGACAGCAGTGCTCGTACCAGATTTGGTCAAGGAATATATGTAATAGAATTGTTAACAACGTCGGCATCAAGCCCTGGGCTTCACACCAGTAGTTCCTTGCTCAAGTTGCGCACATGCGTGCGTGAGCGACGAGTTCGGGTGTGGGTGGGGGCTTGCTTTTGTTTATTGGTGTCTAAGCTAAATATATGCCTAAATGCGGGTTTTGTTTACGAAACAGTTACGAATTGTTTGAAATGTTCACAAATTCTCAAATTATTGAACACTGGGAAATGTTATAGTGCAGATCACCCGCCTAACGTTTGTGAAAAAATATTAAAGTAATTTCTGTATTCTTCCCTTCCTCTTTAGTAGTTCAAAATTTTTGAGTGTTCTGTTTTGTATTAGAAATTCAAACAATAAATTTAAACTTGGAATAATTCAACTGTATTCTATAAAATGAAAAATAGTAATTTCTGCGTTCTTCGTGGGATATTTATGAAGCAGTAAACATACAATTTGTAACTCAGGTGTATTGCGTAGGCCTATGCTCTCATGTTGCATTATACAGTTGGAACTACCCCTTCAGGTCCATAACTGCGCCTGAGAGATTTAAAGAAAATGTTCTTGGTGTTCTTAATCGTAAAGATGATTCTGAAGTGAGACACAGCGATTTTTAATAGTTTTCGCATTACCTAGAATGTAAATTAAGTTGCTGCTGGTGCTTGTTGATTGGAATTGAGTGGCTAACCGATTGAAATGTGTAGAGCTACTAACAATTCCTGTAATACGCGTATTAGAGCAATCATTCCGATTCGAAACAGTGAGCTGACATTCGGCACCAACTTAACATCCCTTGCAATTTAATCTATTCCCTAATTTTGACTTGACAACTGCTTCTATGCCACCTGCGTGCGCTGCATGTGTGGCCGGTTTGTTACCCTAGATTTCGAGGACTGGCCGTTTGTTACCCTAGATTTCGAGGCCTGGCCGTTTGTTACCCTAGATTTCGGGGCCTGGCCGTTTGTTACCCTAGATTTCGAGGTCTGGCCGTTTGTTACCCTAGATTTCGGGGCCTGAGCCTCGCTGTTACCTCCTTGTAGGGGCTGGGGTGAGATCTGAGCTCGGGTTCGTGGCTGTAGAACTGTTGTTCCTGAGGCTCGTACTGTTGCTGCGGCTGCTCGAACTGCTGTAGGTGCTCGTCAGCCACTGGTAGCGCTGACGCCAGCGCCATCACTGCTGTCACTGCCAGCGTTACCTGCAAGTCATTCCAGGTTATAGCAACTTCTTCAGAAATTTCTGCATGTTTTCTCCCTGAAAGTTCTTTGTGACCCTGTCATTCCCACTTATTTTTGACTCTGGTGGTCGCTGATATGAAGTTTGGTGCAAATGCCGGTTGCGAAATGCACCGATTTGGCATTTTAAATGCATGACCCCCTGAAGTTTGAGCAAAATTGTGCTTTATAGGTAGATTTTTCTCTTGAAAAGTAAATGAGGCTATAATTTACGCAGCACGATTGAAAAAGTAATGTATTTGCATCGGGTGTTCTCTCAAAAAATTCTCACATACTTAAAACTTCACGTCTTACTTGGTATTCTTTATTAGCGTTGGGAGCGATCATTTCTGTTCTTGTAACATTGGCGTCTGGAAAATATTCAGTTTTGCAGAATTATCTTCAAGACTTTCACTTAGATATAACTATTTGCCTATTTTTACGGACGCCTATGCTGTAATTGATTTGTCCAGGCACATTAGTCCGGCCTTCTCAATTATTCAGTTTCAAGTATAAACTCGCCAAGGTTTTCCCTGGACTGAATTTGTTTGTATGAGAAATTTTGAATTTATGTTTAATAGTTGAGTAACTATTAAAATGTGCTTAATTTATATCCATAGTTTACCCAAGCGTTGTTCCATTCAGTGTCACCCTAATCACACCGCGTACCTCTTGATTTAACAACTCTGCAGAGGTCATAGGATAAGCCTGGGAAATAGGGTTAGGTTGGTTAGGTTTGTTTAGCCTATGCTATGGGGACTAGCATCCTTAGGGGGACATTATTAGGTTACCTTTGCTTTAGCTAGGCCTTCCGGACTTGTATCTTTCGTGCCTATTTTGCTTCCTTCAATTTTCATGCCTACCTCACTAATTATTCTTTATCTTTTCTTCTTCCTTTTTCTTAATTTGCTGTTTCTATGTTTAGGAGATGAAGTGTCCATACTTAATGGTTTCTTCTCTTTCGGTCCGGGGTAGTCTGAGTTACGAAAGCACTGCTGTATTTACAACTACTACTAGTTCTGTTTTGTTTAACAATAGCATGGCGAGAACGAAACTCTCCAGGAAAATGGAAAGGCGATAACAAGTCGTATATTTTTTCAAAAACTCGCAAATGTCAGCCGTGACACACTGTACACGCTTGCAAATTTAGGCAAACTTGGCTAATGTGCAACTGGTTCAAGGATTCCTTTCAGTCCGGACGATCCACGAATACCTGATAAATATATCAGCTGGCGCATAACTAACTGCCTTGCCGGTTATTTAGAGGCACATGACAGGCCTGCAAGGTTAGGCATTCCTAATAAATTTACTAACTGTAGCTTTTACGACTAATGAAAGCACAATTCATAATTTCACGTCTCATCAGCAGTTGATGCTCCCTAAAATTTCACGACCTGGCCAAAACATTCTCTACGATCATTACGAAAGTCAGGTGTAAGCTTCGTGATCCGAAGTCACGAAAAAAATTGAACGTTACAAAAAATAAAAAAGCATAGTTTGCCCTAGTTTGATTTCTTGTTTTTTTATACACTTCTTTCGTCTGTTCGTTTAAAATAACATACTCATGAAATCCTGGTTATTGAATTTTGTAAATTTGTACGTTTTAAATCTGAAAATAAAATTATTTTTCGAGCTCTATTTAAATTTGATGTATCATAAAATTCGTTGTCTATTGATTCTATATATGCTATCAAAATTACTTGCATTATCCAATGTAAAATTAATTACTTGCTTTCTTAGTCATATTTATTGACCCTTCCAGAATCGATATTGAAATAATTATAATTAAAACTTGAAGTGTTGCCCGTCTGGCTCCCATTAGTTATACAAATATTTTAGTATCCTATTGGGTCAACCAACCTTTATTGTAACTACCTTATCACTTAATTCTAAATAAGGCAATGATAATTCTACGTTTTTAATAGATTGTCTCACTTGTTTGTCGAAGTGGTTCTTAAATTCGCAAATGGTTTGTTTACCTTGATCATCATGTTGGCCAGTTGCGGAGCGCTGTTCTCGTTGCGATGTACAGTAAGGAAGTGCCGTGACTGCGTCGGAGAACCAAACCTTATATAGCCCTGTCGTCTTTCCCGTCGCTGCTGGTTGTTGAGCCAGCGGCCGACCGAGGGAAGCGCATTAATATTGCCATTTTAGAAGTTTTCGTATTTTTATTTCGTGTAATATTCCTCCATCACCTGGTATCCCCATGTGCTCCTTCCATGCTCTCTCTCTCTGTCTGTGCTGCATTATGCAGGTGCCGAACTTCATCCATCTTGTGGCTGCAAGCAGCGTTCTGGCCTGACCTAGAAACTTGGCCGGTTGATGCCTATCACTTATTTTATTAATGGACCTTTCTAGGGTGCTTTTCCTAGGTCTTCTTGTACTGTTAATCCGATTTTTTTGCTCTTGTAATTCGAATCGAGCGTATTTGTTACCCAATGAAGGTGCTGAATTTCATTATTGCGCCGTCGGTGTCGCTTCTTTTCCATTTGAAACTCTTGATTATTAACTGGTGACTTTCTGAAGTGAGAGAAACCTCCTTGCTTTCTCTCTGTGTTGAAATTTTATCCAGTTCACCATTTTCGTGAAGTGATCGACCCAGTTTTAGAGGTTTTCTATGCGCCAACTCTTTGCGTTACAAGATTTTTGTTACAAATTTACGAAGGCTTCTTCGTTTGTGTTGGCCCTGATGGTTATCACTACCATCGCTGTGACGCAACGCCGTTTATGATCTTGTGTTCCATGTAGTAATCTCCTTCCATGTAGTCATGGCTCGCGCTAACAAACACGCGTGCAGACTGCCTGGTCTAATTTCTCTGGTAGGACAGAAAGTTGAATTAGTTTGCGTAGTGATGCCGGCTGTTGGTGTGAGCGATGATTGTCCCACATGACTCTTCGCCTCAGGTTAGTTACTTGCCTTCTCTCCTCGCTTTCTTTGCCATCTGACGTTACTGACATCTCGTTTTTTTCTTCTTTTAGAGTTTCCAAGTGCAATCGGAAAGTTCTGTTGTTACTCTTTCTTTTGACCGTTGTATAGATGTGAATATCTAGGACACTTGCGTGTTATCTGCCACCTTGGAATTTTTTTTCACTCTATCTTTCTTTAAAGGTCTGTCTCACGTGCTTAATGTAAAAGTTTGTTTATATCAACAAAGTGCAATCTCATGAGCATTAGAAAATCTTAGATAACTGTGAAAATGGTTTATGTGAGAACAAGATACCGTAATATGGTGAGGCACGCGTAGAGAAGTAACTCGTACATCTCGACCCAATAATGATCTAAATTTACTCCTCAATAAATCTTGCAAATTAAGTAGAAACTCGTCGTTAGAAAGTCGTTTGAGCAGAAATAGTATTTGATGAAAAGATAAAGTCCAGTTACTGAAATGGGTGCGATTCCGTGAAGGGTGCAGGCAAAAGTCATGATCGAGGTACCAAAAATTGAAATTTAGAAGTGAATTAGCTTCACATTACCTTAACATTTTAGGCATAAGTTATTCCAGCACAAAAATGTAGAGGTACTTTGTAATGAACATATCCATTGTCATTCCCTTGTCTTAGCATTGTTCCTCCTGGGTGTTATGACCAACAAGTGCGGCGTAACAACGCACGATGTGCATTAATGGGTTAATCTTTATTGTTGCGTGAGTTGCGCATACCATTTCGGGAGCACTAACAGCGCATTTTCGAACGCAGAAGTGTACTGCTTGGGGAGACACATGAGAGAAGGTGTGCGCTCAACTTTCTAGCATTAATTCCATCATGTGGAGCTGCTGCTGCTGCTGTTACCGCGACTGTTTGGAGCTCTAATTGTGAGGTGCGAGGCCCTCGGAGGCCGTAAAGTTACGGGGCTGCAGCTTTCGGCTGCTCAACTTCCGGCTGAAAAGGCGACGCGCTATTCATTTGGCTCCTAACAATCGCACTTTGCTTACTCAAAGAAAGCAACATTGACGTCACTTCTACCGCAATGTTAGTTTATATTTCAAACTGTGACCTTTTTGTAATTACCTATATTTCCCCTGCAGAGGCACAAGGGCTTGTAGTAGGAGTAGTGATAGGGTTGCTGAACACAAGTGGTGGTAATACTAGCAAGTCATTGACTTGTCCCTTCTATTTCACATCTGCTTGGATGCCTCCTCAGGGGGCATAGGGTAGGTAGTGCAGTTAGGTTTGCCTCTCACGTGTCGCGGTGACTGGCGACCCCAGGAAGCACTATTGGGTTATCTCGGCTATGGAGAGGCCTCCGGGACTTCTATCTTTCGTGCCCATTCTTTTAATTTACGCTTTTAATTCGCTACAACTTTTTCTTCTTTATCTTTAATTTACGGTTTCGATGCGCAGGCGATCGTGTGTGGGAACACACCTTGTGTATAGCTTGCCTATTCTCTGTAGTTCATACTAAATGGTTCGTTTTCTTTGCTCTTCTTGAATCATATTTTACGTGAATAGGGAGATTTTAACTAGAAAGTAATATAATGTAATCTACTCCGGTGCCTGTGCGTAATTTGTGTCTGACTTGTGTCTGAGGAGCTCCTATAACTTACATACCTGAGTGTAACCTTTAAGCTTTTTTTTGTTATTAATCATTGATGTGGTGTAAATTGCATGCCTTCATTTCTATATAGGTTGCCCTAGAAGCCCAGTAGCTTATTCGGGCCCACATGTGGTATATATCCTGATCCCGGTTCTGCGTCATTCCTCATTTGATTGTAAACCTGTATCTGATGTAAATTACTTGTGGTAAATAAATGTTTACAAATGTTTACAAATGTTTAAATGTTAACAAATGTTTACAAATGTTTACGAATGTTTACAATGTTTACAAATGTTTAACTTCATAGAAATTATAGAAGAGATGAGCTACTTGGCTCGTCCATTGTTGATTCTATTTCTTCATCATTTTCTTCAGAGCAGTGTCTTGTTCTCTCTCAACATGTAGAAAACCATCATTTAATGTCATTCTTGCACTGAATGTTGTATCAGGTAACATTTAAAGTGTCATAATAATTTTATTTGAAAAAATTAGAATTTACTTCTTCTATCACAGCTGCTTAGCGGCTGTTTTGTACAGACGTCAGTATTGTGATGGACGAATTAACTGCGCCAGTGCTGGGCTGGGTTCTCTCAAGAGTGATTGGAAGCATTGACTAAGTCTTCAGCTTCTGCATGTTGGCGACAATACCTTGAAATGAATTAACTAAGGGAATTTTTCTTCTCCAATATTGTACTCGTGAACAGTTATTTCGTTTTTGTTTTAGAGAAAAAATTTTACGAAATTATATTCGAAGTGCAGAAGTCACGACGAGTAAGTTTCAATGTTTGAAAACGTGATGTACTGTTCGTATAATTCTGGTCTGCTTGATGTGTGTTGTATGTACATCTTTTTTTGTCTGTTAACGTCATTGCCGACCATCATTGCTCTGTCTACACTGCTCAGTGTTCCAGTTGTCACGATCTTAAATTCTCGTCCGTTGGGTGAGAATAATTGTCCTTTTGGAAAGCGACGAGATTTTCTGAAGCTCTCGCGGCTGGAGAAAACTAGAACCAGCGTTGAGAGGCAGACCATTCCAGAAGTCCGCTCCAATTCGTTTCTTCGTCATTGCGATTGCGTTCAGGGAACACAAAGGCGCATGTGCGCTTGATTGCCTCATCCTTGTCATCACGACCGCTGGCCTGTCGCGAAAGTTAGCCGTCGGATAAGAGAGAGTGTTTCAATTTCCCTAGGATTCTTTGATGCGATTATGGAGGCATTGTGTGAGGCAGTGAAAGTGTGTCCAGATGCTTGAGGGATGGATGCATTTTAGATTCCCTCGTTTATTTACCTCGCCTTCTCACTTCATAACTCACCATGTCGCGCCTAAGTGTTGAATTCCTCCTGACGTTTTGAACGGAGGCTGCTTGGGTACATTTCTTCCAAGACAAGCGTGCACAGTTTTCCATCTGCTCAAGTTCGCAGCGGTGAAATTTATCTTCTCAAATGGGATACGTTGACGTCTAGTTTCGTGTTTGTGATTGTGTGGCGTCTTGTGAATTTGGCAGAACTCCAGCGTGCGGTGAAAATGTAACTAAAAATTAGATCGAAATTATACCGCCAATTTGTCCGTATGATACGTACAGCTTCTATATGTTGAAGTTGTCTTGCCGTTTTATTCAAGACTAATTTGTGGTGTGCTGCGTATGTACATGAGTGTATATCGTATCCTGGTATTAGTTTTATATGCAAAATAATTCATTGGTTTTGCTGACGATTTCTAACTTGAGAGTATATTTTTAGCGCGAATTGTGTCTAAAGGTTTTGAAAGATTTTAAACTACATTATTCAAAAAGTAGTATTCATGCGTTAATTAATATATTCTATCGAATTCTTATTATTATACGTTTATTTTCGCACAACTCATCCTTTTCTAAATTGATGTCTACACAGTCACGGATGTGCAACATTTTCTAAGATTTATGCCATGGAGTAAAAAGCAAAATTTTCCTTTGTTCGCAGGTGAGTGGAGAAACCTGGTGCCCCTCGAGTGGCGGGGCATGGCGAGCCCAGCGCCCGCACTCGGCCAGGTAACGCGAGGCATAGGCACCCTGCGGCCGTCCTGGGTTGGCTGCTCGAGTTAACTTTCCTCCGCATGGGAAATGGGATTCTTTCCTAGGATTATTTCCTTAGATTCTTTCCTAGGATTCTTTCCTAGGATTCTGTCCTAGGATTCTTTCCTAGGATTTCTTTCCTAGGATTTCTTTCCTAGGATTCTTTCCTAAGGTTCTTTCCTAGGATTCTTTCCTAGGATTCTTTCCTAGGATTCTTTCCTAGGANCTCCTAGGATTCTCTCCTAGGATTCTCTCCTAGGATTCTCTCCTAGGATTTTTTCCTAGGATTCTTTCCTAGGATTCTATTGCTTCTGATTTTTAACAGTTCGCGTAAGATAAGTGGCTGTCCTCCGTGACACATTTTAAGTTTTGAAAAGTCAACTTTCAGTGGGGGGAAGAATCTTGAAACGTTGACGGGCAAAGGGATTTTTTTTGTATTTTGGTCCTAGCTGTACGTACAAAATATATTTAAAAATTGTTCGTTCTTTTTCTTATTTTCTAATTTCCATTGAAGCAGATTTGTTTCCTGAGGAAAGGATGAGTCAAACTATTACATTATTCAGTCTACTATACATGGTGCTCGAAAACTAATGATACAAACTTTGACAGCAAATATTAAAACCCCAAAGAAGGACTTTTTCAAGAAGAAGTAAACATCCAAAAATTCTTCGTTTTCTTAGTTTCGGATCTCAGAGTTGAGTAGGGTTTATCTAACTATGGTGAGGGACAGTCCCCAGAGTGCTAAGTGAAAGTTCATTTGATTGCATGAACAATATTACGGACTTGGAATTACAATGAGTGCTCGAAATGTCCGTCCGCTACGTTGATGCAGGTGTGGTGCCTATCTACAGAGGAGCGATTCCTGGAGACGATAAAACGATGCACGATGCGATGCAGAGAGTAAGGATTTTTCTTTGAGACTTACAACCTTTGCGATTCGATATTTCGGAATCGATGAGTGTTTGGATTTTTGCTTCTTGAAATCGTCCTTCTCTTTGGCTTTATAACTCCTGTTAAAGTTTGTGCCGTTAGTTATTGAATACCTTATACTTTTGTGATTTTATTTTTTTCCTTAATACGTAAAACACCATTTAGGTTTTAAAATTTGTCCTTACCAAATGAAATTGAAATTAAATTTGTCAAAAGGGTACCGTGCTATTCTTTTGTTGTTTGTCAACAACTCTAACTTAAAACAATTTAGGATTTCCAAGTGTCTTTTATTTTGTAACCCCTTTTTAATTTAATTCACAGTGAAATTTCCCTAGAAATCATTAGTAAAACAACGAAGTTATCATGCATTTTATTACATATTTCACTAAACTGGAATTAGATGTTACATTTGTTTCCGCATGAGATGAATATATCGTGATCAAATTTCATGTATAATTTATTGACTGAGCTCAAATTCGTTGACACAGGTTTTGTGTATTTTGATTGGAAGCTATTTTTTTCTTTCTGTTACATTTCGACTCAAGTTGCAGAGATTTGATTGTGTTCATTAAAACTTTAGCGTCCAAATTATTCGGCAGTTGAGCTGCATTTTGCTTGTTACGATCCACTAGCATTATCCTTTTGAAAGTTGATTTTGATATTCCGTGTAGACGGTAAAGGGTCAAGTTACAAAGTGCCAATCTTTTGCGCTGCTGATGTTCAATGAGTACGATTATTTATTTGTTTAAGAATCAAGTAAAGGTCTTTCGCTTATAGAAATCGAACTATCAAAAACATATATACAGATGTAACCCAGGCCTTACGAGTGTTCCTTAGTCTTATAATTATTTAACCTTTCATTTGAGGATCATGGTACCTCATGGAGTTGGGACATTAGTAGTGCGACCCCAAGAGCGCGGATCGCGGCATCAGTGCGTTGAAGTCCCAGCCTCAGGCTCTGCGTCGGCGCCGTGGCGCAGTTCGCTGGCGTCGCTCACGCTCCGGCCGTCCGCTTCGCTCTGATGCCTAGTGATGGATTTCGTCAGAACTCTCACGACTTTTCATGTATAGTCTGGAAAATATCCATCTTGAGTAATAATGTTACACGCAGTGACGTGTTAAATTAAAGTATGAATGTTTTAGGTTTTACTTCGTGAGGACCGGATGGCATTTTGGTTAACCATTCTGTTCATTTCCCATTTCCACGGCCCATACCAATAAATAAAATGTGAAATTTTCATTTCGTTTTACGCAGTGTGTTGTTCGTAATCACGAAACTCGTTGGGTAATGCTTTGTCTTGCTCGCTGCTGTTTTTCTGGGCCTCATATTTGATGCAATCACTGTTGTTCGTTTGTCTTCAGTTGACGATAGATGATTTTTGAGTCCATTTCCTGTCACTTTGGGGTAAGCAACTGTAGGTCGGTTGTAAACATGTCTCGTTATCTTGTTAGAGAACCTCTGTGGTGGTGTTGCTTTTGGTGGCAATGTCGAAAGCTGAGCAGAAGCCGGTGATGGCGCTACTGGTAACCCTGAATTCAGGTTTTTGACTGTCGAGTAATGCGGCCTTTGCGTTATGTGCTCTCCTCCATACGGCGGTTGTGGGGGCACAGGTCCGCTAGTGGGTCTCGCGAGTCGTTCACCAGCCACCGTCGGTCGTACAGTGGAGCTCAAAGATGAGGGCTTCATGCGCAACGTTTGTGTAACGTGGTTCATTTGGGTCATTTCAGATGAAAGCGTTGTTGGTGTTATAGTTTGAGTTGTGTAACTTGGGCGTGGTCGAAATTTTTCATCGTTGTTCGAATATTTATGTTTTTTCTTGGTAATCTCGAAGTATGGCTTAGCATGAAAATTACTATGATATTTAGCATTTGTAACTGGAGACATAGAGCTTGTTTTCACTTTGAATTGATCCGTTACGGGCGTATTAGTAGATGGGTGAAATTTTGCTCTCGCTGTGGTCATCCTTCGTCTTTTCTGTCTTGTTGGTTGTGTGTAAACGAATACCGGTTGCCTGTAGGGTTGCGTGGGCCGATGCCGCACAGTATTAGTCCATTTGACCAAAGGTTCACTTAGGTTCGCTTGAAGCTTTTTGCGCAGGACTGAGCTGTGAGTCATGGCATTAGTGGGCGCACGACGCGACCCTGTCTTCGTGCCCGAGGTGGTAGGGACGCTGCTGGGAGCGAGCGTGGTGTCGCGGGCTGCTGTTGTTTGGGTAGCACTTTGACTAGATTGTGTCACAGTTAGAGATTTGGTGCTAGTTTCTTGCTTTGTTGATTGTGCAAAACCTCGTTTAGTCGTTCGAACACGCTTATTATCACCAGTGGTTATTGATAGCTCAATTATTGGCTTATTCCCATGAAGACCTTTACTAGCGACATTAGTAATAACGTGTTCAGTATCTTGTTTTGTCCTCTGGATACGTTTATTCCCGCCCTTGGTAATTGGTTGCTCAGTAATTGATTGCTCAGTAATTGATTGATTCACTTGGACACGTTTCTTCTCATCATTAGTAACTGATTGCTCAATAATTGGTTTATTCGTTTGCACACGTCTATACCCGCCGCTGGGACTTGATTGGCTGCTACCATTAGTAGAATATGCTGTGGTGGTTTCAGGTACCAAGTTTGGTTTTGCTTTAACGAATCTTCTACGACTTTTTGTGGGAGTTGATTTTGGGCTTTTGGGTTTCACGTGAATGGCAACATTCTGTGGTTTGTCAACCGAAACTGTCGAAACATCTTGTGCATAATTCTCCTCACTATTTTCCGTCGTATCATTTTTCGTCAAAGTTAGCGTAGACAGAGGACTGTCTTCTGTTGATTTGTGCACAGAAGTTGAAGTTGCTCTTGTTGATACGGGCTGACCTTTGGGCAAGGCTGTTCCTAGGTCTCTACTAGGGTCAGTTGTCAGTTCCACACTAGGTGACTCTTCTGTGTTGGGTGACCTAGTGGGAATGGATGGAGATGGTTCTACTTCTAGGGGAAGAATTTTGGAGAGATCGTCGGGGTGCTTGGGGTAGTAGACAGGATGGTCCTGCGTCAGCAGAAGGTTGTTGAAGATAGTCGTCAAGTTGAGGCCTTGCGCGTCTTCTTCATCGAAGTTGGGAAGCTCCCTGCCTTTAGGAGTCATGCCCTCTCTTCGTACCGGTATAGCCTGCCCAAAAAAAGGTACTTTTCTTTATACAGCATTATATTTAACGCAAGCTGAACTCTGTAAAACGTTTTCAGCGTTGAATTTACACTTGGCTCGATTTCAAGGACAGATATCTCCAGAATAATTTACTACTTCACTCGAGCGCATGCGATGGACTTTTAGGAAAGTAAGCTGCAGTGATCCTTTCGATTATCTACATGTATCTACAATCATATCTTCATCAGTATAATTTTTATCCAAACGTTTAATTTTTTGTGGCATTGTTTTCAGTAAAATCTTCCTAAAGACTAGGACAAGCACTCACCTTGGCCACCGCCAGAGTGAGGAGAGTGAGGTGCATTGCTGAGCCGAGCATCGTTGCGACGCCCTCTTGTCGTGACGGTCGCGCGTCCGAGTCTGTCAACGCACCAAAACTTGAGCTTCTTTTGGCTGTTCATTAACTGCTCTAGGCTTACGTAAAATAAATTTTCGCTAGCGTGCGGTAATATATGTCTAGTGAAAACTGGAAGGTCCTTGCTAATACATCTTTTCCAACGTGAAAGTCCTCTTGGGCTAATGGAACTTTTAGAAACTTAGTGATGAACTTCTCCAGCATTTTGTCGGTGTGTTTGTGTTTAGTGGCATCGTCATCGCAACGAAAACGGGTTATGTTTATAAGTAGAAGTATTTTATTTGTATCTACTTCAATACCTGTTTGTAGTGAGTAATACATGTATGATTGTTCACCCACGGTTGAAAATGATTCCGTGTTAGTACAGTACAAGTATTTAGCTCTAAATTGAACTTGAAAAGGAATGTGGTTTTTATAATGTCTTCGTTCGTATAAATTGCTGATTTAAGTTTTCCTCTTCTTCGTTTCAGAAAATATTTATGGTTGATTTTATTCATTACTCCTAACTGTATTAGAAAAAAGAAAACAAACTTGAAATGATGAGAATTGGGTTTATTTAATTATTTATTCATTTATTATTATTTTTTTTTTTTTGAAGTAGGGCGTAGCTTGTTCTGTACCTCGTAGTATTTTTATGCTGCATTCAAAATTAATCTCTACTAATCGTTCTCGGCCTATTCATCCGCGCGACGTTTGTTAACTTAACCATTGTGTCTTAAATTTACCAATTTCTCAGTCCTTCGCGTCTGGCTTTGCAACGCGCAATGATTACTTCGTGTTGAATTTAATCAGGGACCGAAATGAATTATGCATTAGGTTCTGGTCATTACGCACGCCGTAGACCGTACCCGGGGCACGCTCTCGGGTCTCCCGTCAAGTTGCATTTGAGGACTGGGGGTTATGAAATGGAATGGTCCATCCGCACCGAAATTCATACAGTTCTCAATGGTAATTGGATTATCTGTAGACAATAGTACGAACGATTACCTGAAAAATTTAAATAGTTCTAAAATCGGAAACTGAAGTGAGAACGGTAATGTTTTAGTGGCTAAATGAAATCATTGAATGATTGACTGGTGCTCATGATGAGAAAACAGGTGGCTTTTTATCGCTGAATTTTACGATAGCAAATATCTTGTGGGGATTCTAATATTGGAATTAAAATCATTGTGTCGTCCGTTCCTTGTTTTCTCGAACAAGTCCAGTGTGCACTGACGCAGCATATGGCGCAATGTCTGAGGTGTGCAGTCCATGCATAATTTATGTTGGTTCAGTAAACTGTGAAAGTTGCTCCAGTTTTTCTATTCTGGCTTTTTATTCAAGAATTTATAATTCTATTTTAAACGTTTTATTTGCTGATACGTTCGATATTTTTATATTTAAATAGGCCAATTGAATCATTTACTGGAGTTTTTTCTTTTTTCCTTCGTATTTAGAGACATCATTGAGAACTAGAACGAATCTGGCAACATTTCTCAATGGTGCAGATCACTTCGTTCCGTGTTGTTTTACTACCTGACTCGTATCTTTCTCACGATTTCGACTTAAAATCATGATTACACTAGTACTACTTACAGAAACAAATCAGAATTCATGCATTTACAGGTGAATTTTGCCATTGCGACATCATGTCATGACTCCTAATTTGCCAATGCGCTAAATAACTCGGCGTAACTCAGCAGTCGAGGATGTGTTGTACACGTTCCAGGCACCGATAATATTAAGTCGCCTAAGTTTCCGAACTTTAGCTAAAAAAATGAAAAATTTGGACAAGCATTGCTTTGCTGGACAAGCAAGTACAAACGATATATGGTACATCAGAAAATTCTGGGCAAGATGGACTTCAAAACCAAGTTTTCCCTCTGGGAAAGGTTTCTTTTGTTTTTATAGATCAAGTTCGAAAACTTGGACACCTAATATATCGTGACGGACCTTGGCGTGAGTGCATGCAGCGTGCGGTGACGTCACCAGTGACCGGAGCAACGCTCGAAGGGACTGTTACTGCTAAATGACATCTCCACTGAGCTCCTTGTACGCAAGGATGTTGATCATGTTCAAAGATTCCTGTGCGTCTGTGAACGGTAAAAGGTTGTTTCCTCAAACTTTGAGTGAATCATGCTGACGTGCACCTATTTTTAAAATCGTGATCTTAATGATGGAGAAAACAATGTGATCCACACTTAAATGTGACCGATTTCGGAATCGACGATTTTTATTGTTTTATTTTTTCACTTTGTGGAATTCGGAATAGATTCGAATTTTGTTATAATTCTCGCAGTTTATAGTATGTATAAAAGAATCTAGGTTACAATATGTCATCTTTGCAACGTAATTTCTATATTGAGAGATATTATCATGCTTCACTTTTCGTGCTTTGGAGCGAATTTAGAATCACGATCCGAAGTTTTAACGCGACTTCCACACGTAATTTTAAGATTGTAGTCATACAAATCCCAATTAGAAGTTCCGTCGAGACTTTCATGTTTTAATTTTAAGGCTGTAATTTTACTAGTTGAAAAATCGAATGTTCTATACTCGGTATGTGCCTAGTTTAGGAATAAACGATTTTTCTTTCTTTCTTTCTTACAACGCCCGTGAGGAGATTGGTGTTTCCTCAGTGAAACTTTATACTCACGTGGGGCCATCTAGTCCGTATATTTCTTCCTACCTTAGCTGTTTTTCTAAGGTATTCATTTAAAGCGATCTGCGAAACTAATAAGACTTTTTTATTTTGTTGCAATTATCTTCTCGAAATGAATTTCGGTTGCTTGGAAGCGCGTGAGTTTAATGCTAAAGAAGTGAGGCTGAAAAGTAAAAACTCGTCGAATGTCTACGGATCATATAGATTCTTCCAGTGCCCTATGACAGGGTTTATTAAGAGTAAGAATGTGAGAATGTTGCGCGTAGGGAAATTTCATTATAACTTTGATGCTTGGTTTCTTTAGATTTGTGTAGATGTTACGGCTATCTTTGATTACATCACAATAATATCGATGTGAACTAGTTAAAATGATAATTGAAGTTGTAATAATGTGTAATATGTGAATGATTATGACACTATCTTTTTTCTCTTTGTTTTATGGCTCAAAGTTTAAGTCATCTCGTGAAGATATGTTCTCATTTTCATGCTCAAAACCGCATTTCAATTTTTCATTTGAACAAATACAACCTGCGTACCAGAGTTGCAATTGTAGTTGCGGTTAAAAGTGGCACTCCCTGCATTCATATACGAATTTCAGCGAAGATTAGTTCACCTAACTGCACGCCTGTGTAGTCTTTTGTACCGTTGAGATGTACCAGAAGCTGATGTTTGGCGGCTGGAGGATACTGATCATGTCATCCGCATTAACAAAAAGTGCTATGAAGTACATACTGTAGATGTTTATTTGGTGACATCACCGTAGTTGTTGTAGAAACCTCATTCCCTTAACCTGATCGCGTTCGTAAAATGTTATTATATACTCTCTACTGTTCCTATTCTGTTAATCTTGCTATTCTCTACTTTTTGAACGGACTACAATTTATTCATGGTTAAGAGTTCCTTTCTAAATTAAAATTTAATTTGCAGTTTTAGTAAAGAGAATTTTTGTTTTAAAAATTTCCGTCATTTTTTAGAGTTTAAAGCCCAGTCAGAGTTATTCTTTTGATCATTTGTGGTATCCAAAAAAATTTATGTGTTCGTTTGTATAATTTGCTATGTACAGTGGGTCAAATAAGTATTCGTAACGTCATGAAAAAAACG
>VOMN01092882.1:0-11195 GCA_014899125.1 Orchestia grillus
CGTGTCTTAAATTTAGAATTCCTTCCTTATCCTGCTGTGTACAATCACAATTATTTTGAGTACTGCAAACCCGATGTCTCCTTCGCGCCCATTAAATTTAGCCCATCATCCTTCAACGTCCCGTAAAAAGGACGCTTATTAAAATCGTTTTATTTTCAACTTATGAAAGTTATGTCTCATGTTTGCTTTACTCTAGTACACCTAATCGTTATCTACATGTTAGTGGGTCGGAAACTCTCGCAGTGAAGCAAAAATGTGGCTTTGTAAAGAAAATTTTACATTCTCTAGATGATAGAATTTTGGCGCCTAATTAGTTCGGTGCATTTTAGTGCCGCGGTGTGCAGTCACAATTGTTTTGTGTACTTCCATCGGATCCTGTGTATTTCTGGCCGTGGAATTTAAAAGTTTGATTGTTCGTACAAAATTATTAGTTCTGACATTTATGAGAGTCTTCATTGGTTTTATTACAAGCATCGAAACACGTTCTTGAGACCTTCTGACAGCGATCGAAAGCGTAGTGAATTGTAAAGTAAATGTAAAGAATTGAAACTAATGAAATAAATGTATAAATTAAGCACAAAAACTATAAATTTACCGTAAATGCCGTGGTAGGGGGAATTTATTTAAGGATCATGCTTTCACGCGAGAGCTTGAAAAACAGGATTTTGCTGCGGCAAAATTTTTCCGGATTTTTACTCAAGATTTCAGGATCGAACTGAAGCTGCAACATTGTGATGCTTTCATGTATAGACAGAACTGAAATTGGGTAAGAATTGCACACATGTTCACAAAATAGTTAGAATGCTTAGAATATATTGCTTAAAATAGATTTGTCTAGAACGCGTAGGATATATTAGAATAGAGTGTTATATTTTCATACTTGAAGTGCATTGAAAAGGGATTTGGACGAAATAATTGACAAAATCACCAGAAGTGAATTGATCAAAATTTTCTGTCGTGTGTTAGGTTTTTACCTTATGCAGTACCATGATTTCATCGGTAAATTTCGGTTTCTTTTACGTTGATTTTATCATTTGTTACACACCAAAATAATCAAAATGCATGGTGTTTCCGTATAACTTAACTGACAAGCATAGTTGAAGTGGCCAGTTTAATTAATATGTGTGAATTTACCCTATTAGCGTGTACCACCACATGCCCCCAATGTAGGCTACTCTAACCACCACAGCAGTGTGTCATCAAAGGTAGATCAGCCGACGGGGTCTAAAGAGGGAGCTAGTTAGTGCCTAATTATTTTTCTATGCGCTTATGATTAATTTGACTGCTAATGTTACTGTCCGTTCAAAGAAGGTTGCAGTGAAGATACTCATGGAGCAAATTTCTAGGCGAAATTTTTTTGTGCTCTAACCAAAGATTTTATCAATGAATTTTTACATGGTGAGTTTTTTCCATACCTTCGCATTTCCTCTTTGGTAAGATTAACTTATAAATTTGAACCTCTTTTATAACGCTTGTGCTTATCGTTATTAGGTGATACACCGAAGCAGTATAATATTTCTTTGGACAGTTCCTTTCGTGGATTTATTTGCATTTCATTCAATCTGAGTCTGGTGAAAGTTCTGGAGGTCCAACTCCATAAAATCCGACAATATTCCCCTCCTGCTAACATTAACGGGGCACCGACATTCACAGTTCATTCTTTCTTTAGATTAACCCACAGCACTCTACGTTGCGGACGGCGTATGAGACAGATATTTAGGTCTGCACTCGGCATTGTTCACTGGCTGTTTTTGAGTTAAATTCCATGCACGACTATCTCAATCATATACACATTTGACACGGTGGGTGTGTGGGCAGTGTGTTCCCCAGCATGCTGAGCATTCGGCCGCAAGGACAACGAGGCATCCAGGACATTGAAGTGCCATCTGGATTCCAGTCACGCTTCATGGTCCCTTCTTATCTCCGTTGAGATTCTCTTGACCACGAGCGAGCTGAGGTGTCCATGGGGCTGCCGCCATGTTGAATTCACCGCAACACCTTAAACGAACTTATGAAATGTTTTCGTGAAGGCTTTATTCTTTCAACATCTGTCTCGTTTGGAAGAGTTGCTGGTATGATGATGTATGATGGTATTTCTGATGTATGATGGAAAGTTTCAAAGTTTGATGAATGTTTTCCTCTACCAGGCTTTCTCTTGTCTTCTCTAACGAAACGAGTTTGTAGTAATTATATCTAAGTTTTAAACTTCTCAGCTTTAGCCTCGAGTATTTTTTATCTTGGAAATGTTGATAATTTAATATATCAACGCGATTATTATATCGTCCTCAAGAGAACAATAATTCAGTTATTGAAGTAGTACAAATATTTATTTCAGTTAAATGAATCCAATAAGTTTACGTGCGTTGAATATGTTCTAGCCAAAAAAAAGTTACTTTCTTGAGAACATAGTGCAAATGAGTTAATAGCAATAAATGTATCACTTCAATTCTATTTAACTTTTCCAAATCATTTTTCCCTCGTAATTTGTAGTTTCCGCAGAGGTTGGAAAGTAAAATGGCTTGTAGTTGCTAGGACGATTCATCAAAGTTGGATTACGACGATAATACGTCGCTGCTTCGGGGGTGCTCCGAGGGCACTGCAATGTAGTTACTTGGTTTCATTAGGTAAAATATCTGTCAGAAAATTACCTAATTCCTTGAACTGAACGTTTACAGAATGACCTTCTGGGCCTTATTTTTTGCCTGAATTAAGAGCTATGAGAGAATGGCTGAGCAAGAAGGGGCTTCATTACGTCGAGTTTCTCAAACGGTTGCTCTTTTCTAATTTCTCTAGTATAAATTTGTTTGAATACTCCTAACAATGTGTATAAATCCACGTATAAATTCAATGTGCGTAACAAGTGCGCTATGTGTTTGAAAAGTTACTTTCAGCTAAGCCTCACTTTAAAAAATCATCAAAGAATTGCATTTGCATCTTAGTTTTTATCCAAAAAAGTGTTGGGTTCATCGAGCTTTCAGTTGGGAATCTCAATCGAGTTATTTGTTGATGCATCACTCACAATCACAAGACAACATGAAATTTCAAACGCGATATTGACAAAAGCAAAGTTCTTTTTCTTTCATCCAGTAAAGAACAAAAGGAGGACAGTGTAGACCCGCGGAGATCGGTGTCGTGCCGCCCAATTTAGCGTCAGGCCGACGTGGCCGTACTCGTGCGCTGGTTGCGCTCTTCATAAAGAAGGGAAAAACTCAGTACATATATGCGCGTCGGGCAAAGATTCCTGCACTAAGAGCATTTGCAAATGACTCATAATGCACATGAGTGTGACCTTAAGCCTGTTTTTTGTTATTAATCATCGATGTGCTATAAATTGAATGCCTTCATTTCTATATAGGTTGCCCTAGAAACCTTGTAGCTTATTCGGGCCCACATGTGGTATATATTCTGATGCCGGTTCTTCGTCATTCCTCATTTGATTGTAAACCTGTATCTGACGTAAATTACTTGTGGTAAATAAATGTTTACAAATGTTTACAAATGTTTATAATTGTTTATAATTGTTAAATGTTCCGATACGTTTACGTCTTTTCCCCATGTTCGGTGAGGAAAGTTTCCGCACTCTTTCACCTGTCTATCGCTAAGCTATTCTATGTGACCTTAGTATCCATCAATTTTATTTTGTACCAAGTTCTCGACTGCCTTTCGCTTTTCGAATTCACAATGATATCTCTTAAGCTATCCTTTCAGCCTCTAAAGACGAGATAAATTTATTTTGAAAATACACCTGTTTTAGTACCCGCTCCTTTCCCCCTAATTATTCTAGAGGAGGATTAGCGCGCCATATCGCGCTTCCAGTTTGACTCAGAGTGCCAAATGAAATTCTACTGTCGGTGTTTTTCGAATCTTTGGAATCTTGGGCATGTGAACGCGTTGAACATATTCAGCGGCGTAATCAACGCGACAGTAGGAATGTTGTTTTGAGATAACAATGCAGCAAAGGAGTCCTGGCATCACGACAGCCACGTTTCTGCTTTATTTTGAAGATGTCCCTGCGAGACAGAATGCGCTAATTGCACCCTGCGATCTGGTTACATGAAAAATGCCGTGTCCTTCAAGTTTCGATGTTCATTATTGGTACTTTTTTGCTCGTGGCAATGAACAGGGCATTTTGAAGAGCTAATTTGGTTTCTTGTCGCGCTTCCACTTTCGTCTTTTGTGGATCACACGCGCTAAATTAATAGATTACGTCATCAACTTGAAATTTGCATTGTACGTAACCGGTCGAGTACGAAGTTAATTTCAAAGACTCTGCCCTTCAAGTACTCTGTAAAACTAGGTTATCATTTTCATTTTTCATTTCTTTTATTTTTCTCAGCGACCTTTGAAGATCTAGATTCTCAGCTATATCCCTCTATTTAAATATTATGGTTTCTATGACTCGAATTTCGTGCAGTATACATGGTTCCCTCAAAACTACACGCTCGCTTTTTAAATTTTATGTTACTGACTCTCACCTTTCGAAACGATGCGCGCGTATGCTCTCGTGAATGCAGGAGATAGTTAACCGCGGTTCGTAGCTCTAAAGCGGTCAATTTCAGAAACAACGGCACTGAATTCTTCACCATGAAATTTCCAGAACGAGTACTGTCACTTGTGCCGATCATGCACGTCGTTAGCGGTTACCTACAAAGGTTTTTACGACGCGCTTTTCAGCAGAGACGTGCGTTATAGCGCGTTCTGTCTTTTAATTGCTTTAGCCTACGAGCATTTTACTTCAGATCGCCATGGTTGTCGTTGCTGGGCCCGTACAAGGGTATGGTATGCACTCGGCCATCACGCCAGACCGTCCCAGTGAGATACGTGGCTCGATTGACAGCTACAAGAAAATTGTCATGTTCGACTTCCTCGGACTCGCTGGCGATGATTTTCTTCTGGGAAATATCGAGCCATTCGTAACACACGCTATTCCCGCGCTAATTGTTATCTATTTCCTATGGATTGCCTTTTTATGGAAATCTCGAGTGCTCTCAAAAGGGCTCTGGCCTCCGGCTAGGTGGCCGCAGGAACGTGGGACAAATGAGGTGAAATTCATGATGGAATTTGTGTAGCTGTTCCTATTTCTTGGCTGATGGGGTGCAACACGAGGGCGGTCGTGTCGCTTTCGTTTTAATTAGCTTTGCTGTGTGTGTCGGAACAGTTTGTGAGGGGGGTATTGGCAGCAGCAGACTATACTAGAGGGGAATTGACAATGCAAGATTTGAAGTTTCCTTCATTGAAGAGAGTAGGGTTATAAATGAGGCTATTTAGTTGGTCAGTCTGCTCCCTGATATGCCTTAAAGACGGGACAAAGGCTTGGTTGTGGTAGAAGATATTCTTGAAAAATCGGATTGTTAAATTCTCTCGCATAAAATTTTCACACGCTCATTAGCAATGACTTTAAGCTATGTTTTTCAATAAATATTTAAATGTACGGTAAATAATAAGTTCTCACACATAAGGCGATCCATTGTGTTGCATTTTTTCATGTTAACGTAAACTGCTTGATGTAAAAAAGTGTTAATGCAGAAAATCAATTCAGTCTTCCTTCGTAGTTATGCAAGAAGTTAGTTCAATATTGACCCTCGCTGTGACACACTCGATCTCGACCTCCATGTGCGCCGCAGCAACGAAATGCCCATTTTAGGACCCATTTCCATTTGGCAGCTCTTGTCCGTGTGTCCCCTTGCATGGCTGTAGTCAACAGCACGGTCGTAAATTAGCGTGTTGAAAAGTTGCCACCTCAAGACATCCTTCAATCAAGACGTCGGCGCCTTTCCGGAGATAGTGAGCAATTCCCAACAAATTCTATCACTGCCTTTGACATAAAAGGCGTAGAGCCTTCATCTTGAGTACAATTCCCAGTCTTCGCTGGACATTATTCCTCACCCATGCATGTATTATGCATACTTCTTATGCATTATTCACGACTCCACGCCGCTTGAGCATACATCGTATGCAAGTTTAATCGCTTTTCATGAGCGTTGAGATGCAAAGAGTGTGCAGAGGAGGCGTTGTTCAGACCTAAGATGTAATCCTCGTCGATGACTCGGACGTCGTAAATCGGTTTTCTTGTTCGCGTCTAACGCTACAAATTTCCATCTATGGCAAACCGCGCGGTTGAATTGGACTCGTTGATTTAATGGCCACCGTGGGTTTTGAAGGGACTAATGCACTTGGATTAGACGAACTCCTACTCAGTCCGTAGATGAAGTGTCTTGACTGACTAACTGCTATGAGTCTTCACGAGTCTAATGCTGTTCTTACATGAAAAGAACTTGTACTTGGTAAACGGAATTTGTTAATTTATCAAATGCCCTTTGTTTACAAGGGAGTAAATGGACCAACACAAGACTAACTCGCACTTAGTGAACAAAATTTGTTGAATCCCAAACTGCTATTGGTATCTAAGGGATTAGTGGTGCCATTGGGCAAAGACGAACTCGTACTCCGAAAATAGAATTCGTTGAATTAGTGACCGCTATGTGCTTCAAAGGGGCTAATGCACTTCGATTAAACTAACTTGCACTTCGACCAATGACCTTGCTTACACTTTCGCGAGTTGCGTAACCGAATTTTCAAGGTAACGACTGGACACTGTTCAAGATTTCAAGAATTTAGAGAGCATTGTTGAGCAGATGGAAAGATTGCTTCCTCTGAAATGTTGCAGGGTCGCAGGATCCGTTTACATTCAAAATGTGTTTCTGTGAGCTTGTAACGATATTTGTAGTCTTCGCTGTACAAAAGCTGTGCAATTAATTTAGGAGACTCGCAGTTTGCAAGTCTTTGTAATTTCTTCGGGATGCCTTTTTTTGCTGTTTTGAAAAAATTGACGCTGAGAAAGTACGAATAAAAATTTGACGTACGGTGTAGCATTCCACATCGGATCTCTATTCACGGCGACTTTCGTAGAACTGTTGCTTGTTGTGTGTGCTGCACTCGTTTTGTCTACACTTAGTCCAATAATGGTATCTGATGCTTAGTCTGATTATTTGTTACTGATGCTCAGTCTGATTATTTGCTACTGATACTTAGTCTAATTATTTGTTACTGATGCTGAGTCTGATTATTTGCTACTGATGCTTAGTCTAATTATTTGTTACTGATACTTAGTTTATTTGTTACCAATACTTAGTCCGGTATTGGAATGACCCCAAGACAGCTAAAGTTGCACCATTTTTCTATTAATTGACATCAAACGATTTGAAGCGATTACTTACCAACAGCAGTTTCAGCGCTTCTATGTTAAATCACTAAAGGATCTCGAAATGATTACCTGGCGGTTGGGGCGGTGCCGTTTTCCTCTTCAATCATCATTCAAAGATCTCCGAGGGACAGGATGGCTGAAGAAGTACCGTTTTTATCTTAACTCAGCATCAGAAGATCTCGAAACGATCGTCTGACGGCTGCAAGTTGCGCCGTTTCTCTCTTGTATTAGCGTCAAAAGATCTCCAAATAATTGCATGACACTCGCAGTTGCGCCGTTGTTCTCTTAAATCAGCATCGCGAGATCCTGAAATGATCTCTTGACAGCAGCGGTGGTAAGCGTGCCGACCTCCTCGACCCTTCAATTATTTCTCGCCTCTATTTGATATTATTGATGTGTTTGCTATGGAAACCGAGGTCCGGCTCGTTACTTATTTCTCTGTAATCGCAAGATTTTTTAGGGCCATTTGTGTTACGTGTCTGACCGCCGAAGTGTGACTGTCGGGAGGTGAATCTTTGGTCTTCTGATTTTTTTTTGTGTAGTTTATGCTGGGCGCAAAATGTCCAAGTGTTGTCTCGTTGCGGGTTCTAAATTGATTTTTTTTTTCAAAATCAAGGAAGTTGCCAAGAGTTGCACCATTGCTTCTGTTGCAAATGTCGATATGAAATTCGGATTAGCAGACACATCCTCAAGTTTTAGAAGTTATGAAGCACTTTTCAGTAGATGCTCTGTGAATTACATTCAAATAGCAGTATAAAAATTACTGAAATATGTCGCCCGTCTAACACTGGTTGATGTACTGTGCAACGGAACACATCACTCAAATTTTGGCGTTCTTAAATGTTTTTAAAACCGTTGGCACGCGGCCATATCGCCCATGTATGCTGTTGAGTTTTTTGCAACAGTGGCTGAAACGTACAAGCTCTGGGCACGGTCATAAATCAATTTTCAGAGTTGTTATAAAACTCCCGTTAGGCTTTTTGCTGCTTGAATCTTTTATTTCGCACTGGAAGACCATGCTTTTTCCCCGACGAGAACGCAGGGACTCATATTTTGTGGACCTTCCTTTGTCCCTCACAAGGGATTTTAATTCCTGTCCCTGAATAAAGTTTGGGCTTTTGCGTTCATAAAGTTCAACTGACAGAGTTATGTTGCTATAAAGGCGGTATCTTAGCATCATCTGATTGGGACCAGCCAGCTACATTGTTTTACAACTGAAACTACCGATAGATAAGACCGAGTGCCCTGAACCAACATCGTGTCGTCCTGAATTCCCTCCTATGTTTCTCAGTAATCCAGTGATTGTTTGTTTAATTTTCATAGCAGCTTTCCTCTACTATTCGTCTGCTTATTTTTTGTTGAATTGTCCTTTCGGGAGTTGCTGAGCCGGATTAAAACGTGGAGACTAAGACTGACTTTTATAGAGAAGTTTTCTCTCCACAAATGGGCGTATCGCAGAGGAGCGCTGCCATGCAGAGTCTATTTCCAGCAGAGTTGCATGACGAGTGTGTGCCTATTTCTGAATTTATTCTAACACGCTTCGTGGCCCACAGCCAATTCAACTCAAACATTTTTCTGTGGTCGTGTCAGAGCTTTAAAAATATCAAGGGAATTGATGACGCTAGAAGTTCCATGGAAGTTGCATGAAATGCGATTTTTCCAAAACACGTCCATGTAAATTTTGTACTCAGGATAAGTTTTGGAGAAGGAGTCTAACCAGGTCTAGCTTCTACTGAATATTTATTGCTCCGAAAGAAACTGAGAGAGAGAGAGGGGGCAGAGGGAAAATGTTCAACACATGTACTTCTTCTTCTTTAATTCAATTCCCGCATGATTTGTTTTAATTTTATGCTGGGAACACGGTTCTCCTCAGATGATGGACGTTCTTGCAATGCTAAGTACCGTTGAGAGTTACTTGTACGTTCACTTACATGCATCCCACCGATGTCTTTGTTTTATTCCTTCAAGTAGGGTACGGTGCCCCTAATTAAAACGCAAATGTTACTATAGGACAATGCTCCACATTTCAATAATATATAGACGAACAGAAATGAAATATCATTATAAAATTCGTCTTAAGGGATGCTGAGTGTGGAGTATGCTGGAATTTAGTAAGGAATTTAGGCTATTTTCTTCAAAGCACCCGCAAACCGGTGAAAACTTTGCCGCTTTAGAGCACATGGTCGTCGAAGTCGATTAGATCTTCCTTAGGTTTTTCTTGTGTGAAGCGATCAATCTTCCATTGAGGTGTACCGCATCTCGCACCAGTTCAGCGCACCAATTAATACACAGGTTGTTTGCTGGTGCTCGAAGTGCACCGCACGACGCACTAATTCGATGCACCGCAGTTTGCTGGTGCGTTGAAGGACGAGCATGCGCACGAGGGCGAGCGCACAGCCGCTCCTCTGCCTCTGGCGCGGCGATTGTGCACTTTCACTGATGCTGTGGTGGTGCTCGCTCTGGTGGTACTGTAGTGCTAGTGAGAATCCAATTGCTGTTTATACTCCCACCATTGCAAAAGATTGTAATTACAACGAAATAACACGTTACATTCCGTCCCAAGATGTAGTGGCTTTACCTGATACGTTTACTCGTAGATGGATTTCTAAACCAGCTATCACCCTATTCAAAATCGACGCAGTTTTTTTCGTAGTTTTTTGACGTTTTTCACAGAGTTCTCTAACCAGCAGCCTAGTGGCAGCACAGAATCGCAGTCGCTAAGACTGCTTGAAGATGATCAAAGATGAACATTGTCAGTCTCTCAGCAGCAGAAATTATCTGCGCAAAACTGGCGTAGTACGTCAAAAACTACCGTCGCTGCGAAGAACTGCCTAAAATCTCCCGCGAAACTGCGTTAATTTTTGGTAGGGTATAAGGACGCCGCTAATTTTTCGTAAAAAAACAAATGAAGCCTTATCGTATATGTATATGCATTAAACTACAGGTAAATTTTCGTCCAAAGCTAAATGCAGCCTTAGGGTGAATATAACTTGGTCGGTAAAACGTTTTAATTACATGAGAGATTAACTTCCGTTTCTAAACTATATTTACTTTTTCGAGGAAGTTTCACTGAAAATAATTACTTCTCTATTTATTCGACTTTCGAACTTTGAGCTCACAGAAATCAAGGCGGATACTATTCACCTGTTCATTAGAGCTGATGCTATGTGAGGTACAGAGGAGGTACGCACGGCTGATTTAACTGACAGAAGGGCTGTAAGGAATTTTATGAAAATGATCTATGACGCTATGCGAAGTAGATTAATTAGGTTTGTCTATCCTGTGCTGTAGCTACTGGCATCTCCAGGAGGCCCGTTAGGTTATCTCAGCTGCTCTAACTTGGCCTTCAGGACTTCTATCTTTCATGTGCACTTGGCCTTCAGGACTTCTATCTTTCATGTCCACTTGGCTTCTTTCCATTTTCATGCCTTCTTCGCTGATTTTTCTTCATATTTTCTTCCTCGTTTTCTTAAGTTGCTGTTTTTATGCGTAGGGAATCCTGTGTGGGAACACGCCTGAGCATAGATTCCACATTTTAAAAGGCCCTATGAAATGGTCCCACCATATTGCTCTCTTTTCATCGCATTCTATGTGGTTAGGGAGCTATTAAACTAGCTAATAATCTAATCTAATCTAATCCAATGCTATGTTGCGTGATTTTTGATCCGGGTAATTTAAGTGCTGTTTGCTAACTCCTTTTATTCGGAAACAATAGAAATAAATTACGCCTATTATTAAGAAAATGCCCGTTAACCTCCGAAACTTTGCTTTTTGTATTTCAGTCGTATTTGATTTATTGCTGGTATTTTATCAAAGAAAGGCAAATTTGGAAACTGATTGATCTAACCTTGGAAGCCAAGTTGCATCATAAAAGTGATTTATTTTCATTTTGTATGGTTACCAAGAAATGGAAAATCATGACTTTAACCCTGGAACAAGGCCATAGAGAAATTTGGGTGCTTACGTATTATCGGGAGGACCTTTAAAAAAA
>VOMN01092883.1:0-12823 GCA_014899125.1 Orchestia grillus
TATAACTGAAACATCGCCGTCATTCTCCTCGCGAACTTCAGAAATTCACTTCATATTTTCTCAGCCCACTTACGCTGGTGACTGGCGCGAGCACACACTCGTATGCAGCATGCGACAAGCGTGGGGGTTGTGTCAAGGTGATGAAAGGTATTCATTTTTATGTCTACTCCAGATCGAGGGGCCAGTTACCCTATACTGTTAGGCTCGTGGGGCCAGTTACCTTATTCTGCCTGACTCGGGCGGTTAGTTACCCTATTCTACCAGACTCAGACGGCCAGTTACCCTATTCTGCCTGACTCGGGCGGCCAGTTACCTTATTCTGCCTGACTCGAACGGCCAGTTACCCTATTCTACCAGACTCAGACGGCCAGTTACCCTATTCTGCCTGACTCGGGCGGCCAGTTACCCTATTCTGCCTGACTCGGGCGTCCAGTTACCCTATTCTGCCTGACTCGGGCGGCCAGTTACCCTATTCTGCCTGACCTATAAGATCAACAAAGAGTGAAGTTACAGCGCAGCAATTTATTATCATTGCACTTATTTGATGTGTTTGGTATCGAGCGATTATTATAACCACAAATAAATTATTGAGTACCTCGCACGTGACTTGAAGTAGAGTTGACGTTGATCTCTTTAAAAAAAACAAAGCGCTGTTGCATCTCAAGCTCGAGTACAGCCAAATTAAGGCACTGTTGTCTCTCAAGCTCGAGTACAGCCAAATTAAGGCGCTGTTGCCTCTCAAGCTCGAGTACAGTCAAATCGTAGCACTCGAAATCTATGGCAAGCTAAACTCTGAATCGTTCACAGACGTCGACTTTCTGCAATGGCAGAAGGCAGTCTCAGAAATCAGAGGGCGATCATTAAGCGGAATTGATTGAATGGGCAGTATCAAGGTGGATGTGCAATTTAAGATAACAAAATGAGGGCCAGGGAGAAAAGTATTCCATTATCAGCTAACGGAATACTTCTTCAGAGCGTAGGCCAGTCCTGGTGAGCTCGCTGAATTATCCAGGAGGCACAGAATAAGTATGAATACAGAATACAATTCAGCAGGCTCACGTCTTTTAAAAAAAATGAACCTTAAGTCAAATAAATCTAGTCATATTGTTTTGGAGTTTATTTAGATTTAAAATTTGCAATTGGAATACTTTTTCATATCTTTGGACGTGTAATTTTATCTTTAACCTTGCATTCTAGCATTACATGCAGCGAACATTTACTCTCTGTTAGATCGAGGATGGAGACTAATGATTCAGAACCATTTGTACTCTAAAATCGAACTCTAAATTAAATTGAAATAACGTTAAACAAATTCAAATACTGAAAGCCAAGTGACATATCACTGTCCTATCTCGTAAATCCAGTCTCGTCTTGGGCGAGTCCGACCTAGACTGTCGAGAACAACTGCAGGCCATTTTCCATTTCTATCCTAAGCCTAAAGATGTGGAAAGAGTGAGGTTAGAACCACAATCGTATTTCAGCGTTACCGTATCAAAAGGCTGCCGAGCTTCTATAGCAAATACCGAGGCGTAGCATTTCCTAAATTCACATGAATAAACACGTACATCCAAGCTTCAAGTTCAAGACTCGCTTACTTCATTCAAAAGCAGACCGACACAAAGATGCGGGCTCTATAAGCAAGGCGAAGTAGTGAAGCTGACTATAGATAAACTAAAATTAATCAAGTTTATTTACTCGCGTTGAGAAATGTGATCTCGTTCTTCCCGATCTCGTTTGTGATCTCACGAAATGTGATCTCGGTCTTTCTCTGGTACCCGAGAATGATCTTCTATATACCTTTATTTTACAGGCATACCCATTATATACCTATATGATATCTTATACCTATATAGGTATATGATAGGTATATCATAGGTAGGCCCTCAGGGCTCCTTGCTCACTTCTATCTAGTTCAGCATGTGAACTAGTCAAGTGAACTGATAAGCTATCCAACATGCCACATACTATATATGTATATTCACCTCGGAACACGTCACATGCTGTCGAAACATATATCCCAGCATTACAATAACAAGTCTTAGTTCATCTACATCACGAAAGTTGTCTACAACTGAGTTTCACACACTACAGAAAAAGCCACTTCAACAATGAGCACGGTATTTTAAACACTACATAGAAATTTATGTATATAATTCAAAATACTTACATTAATTAATAACATCGACATGATATTGAGTTCGACAACATTTTCATAAAATTTTCTTAACCAAACAGGCCGGACCCAACACATCTCTAGGTGTTATAAGCGAAGGTAGATCACTAGCGCTGCTTCTCGATTAAAAACTAATCAAACCTAGATATAAGAGATACAAAACCACCAGGATCGCCGCTTAGTTAAAAACAAACATAATTATATGTTCCATGTAAAACTACAAGATGCGACAACAGGGACAAGTTAGTTAGCCATACAAATAAAAAAGTTAAGTGCGCTTAGACAAAGAGAGAAAGCGTTTTCCTTACAGTCCAACCCGCATCGCATCATCAAGCACGCAAGCACGCTGAGCTGATTAAATAAATCATTAGAAAAAAATTAGCGAGCATCTAATGTAACTGACTTCAATAAAAACTTTTAATTATCGATCATCGAATGTAATTGACTTCTACGTGGCATCTCATTTGTTCAACTCATTTATAACTTTTTTCAACTAGAACTTTGTCTATTTTTACAATGGTTTTTGATGACACTATAATGCAGATGCTTAAGTGCATTTCTTAATACAATGTAACAAGGCGTGCGTGCTTTGCATACAGCTGCAGTGTGATAACATGATGTAGGAACAGCTCTTACAGCTCTTAGTGGTCACTAGTGTAACTGTCGTTAAAGTGATTAGCTTCTAGGGTAACTAGTGTTGTTACTACTGATCACTAGTGTAACTGTTGCGGTGATTAGCTTCTGGAGTAACTAGTGTTGTTACTACTGGTCACTAGTGTAACTGCCGTTACAGTGATTAGTTTTAAAGATAACTAGGGTCAGTAGTTGTTACTACTGACCTGTTTTACTGTGTACCTGTTTTACTGTGATTAGCTTCGAGAGTAACTTTCGTCGTAGTAAGGCATCAGTGACATGATTACATGTTCAGAAGTACCTCACACATGTATGTGATCTGACCTCCGTACTGACATTTCAGCATTTCCCTCGAGTAGGAAGTTCTTTCGAGGAATATTTAGGAGCACAACCTACACAAGGGTCTTCGTGTGGTACTGGCAGGGTCTTCTCTGTCAGTGAAGCAAGGATGTCTTTGAAAATATGTACGAGTTCATCACGGGACGTACGTTGTATGTATGTGTACGACAGCTGTGTCAAGCAGTGTGACTCTAGGAGAATGTAAGCAAAACTCTGGTTGATATTTTGGAACGCGGCTGAGTGACGATGAAAGTGACACTGCGAGTTTAATGATCGGTTGTGTTGAACATCCGTACAATGAATTAGATGCAGTGCCGGACACGCATTGTTGATTAACATTACGTCAACATAGTTAATACTAGTTTTGCGAAATCTGAAAAATCTGTCATTTTTTCGTCCAGTGCAGTGTGACATTGCAGACGTTATATTGTTTAGCAAGGAGAATTATTCGTGTGAGAGATTCACATGATGTGCCTACCAGGTACTGCCTCCCTATTTTCGGTAAGGAAGCGAGCAAAGCATGTAATAGAATTGTTCAGAGAATTAAAATACTAAATTTTAATGCGCATTGAGAACCGCGTGGAGTACTACACATACGCCTGCATTTTTGAAAACTGCAACTTTTCAGCGTGTTGCCGAACAAGTATTAGTCGAAAATAGCCTTCATTTTTTTCGACATTAGAATTAAATTTAGAAAGTGAATAATTGAAACCTTCCGGTAATTGTTCAATAGCTTCTTCGGGCGACAGACAGTTCAATTTCACTCATACTCACATTTTTTTCATTCTGTTTGTAAGATTAAAGAGAAATTTCCAATTTTTAAACTAAAAAAATGTTTTAAAATCGAATAATACTGTTCTGAGAAATCAAACAACCAATGACACAATTAAAAATAATGTATTTAACATCCCTGAAATCAACAATAAGTGCTACATAAATCATAAATCTACTACCGGGTAATTATAATTATCCCTCATTTTTGAGTGCGTATAGTCCTTCACCATGGTAACAACAGTATAAAGACTCTTTAATTTTCACTCGGAAGAAATCCAGAAGCACGGAATGGTCATCTCTCAGACCCGCACATTTAAATATCACACCCTGCGAGAAATGCAAAGAAATATCGCTATTTTCTTGATTCTGATGCCAAACTTGATTAGCTTCTCGCATCAACACGTCCTAATTATAATACAGTATGTACAATACGGAACAATATGTAGTACAGTATGTAGCACAATACAGTACAGTACGTAGCACAATACAATACAGCATGTAGCACGATATAGTACAGTGTGTAGCACAATACAGTACAGTACGTAGCATAATACAGTATAGCATGTAACATTATACAGTACATAGCAGTATACAGTACAGTATGTAGCAGTATACAGTACAGTATGTAGCAGTATACAGTACAGTCTGTAGCAGTCTATAGTACAGTATGTATTGCAGTACAGTATGTAGTGCAGTACAGTATGCACAGCCGTGCCGGCAACCGGCAGCAATGGGAGATTTTACCGCTAAAGGGACGAACAAAGAACCTTCGCACAGCTGGGCGCTGCCACCGTGAGGTCGTTTTCATAACGAGTTTTAATTAATTAATCAGCGGGGGGACTCGTCGATAATGAATGCTTTGATTCCTGAGCACTGATTGAATTGATTGTAAATGAACCTCATTTTAACGAAAACAAACGTCCGTAACCCACGTTGTGTTTTGCGTCCAAACAGAATATCACAATCACATTTTCACGATCATATAAGTATAACAAATGTGTGTTTATCCACACGTCGTCGTCACGTATGCAACGTCCTCTCGAGCTCTCGCTTCTCATACGCAAGATATTTTGAAATATCTTGGAATATCTGAAATATTTTGCTCGCTTTGTGTTTTCTTTGAGTACGTTTGACAGACTCCGCGGCCTGTGAAGCCTGTGAGTGGCCGTGGCTGCCGTCGGCGGTGTGGGGAGAATGCTGTTGTGTTCTGAAGACGATATTGTCATTTTTAGTCGGTTGGATCTGCGATTAGGCTACATTCTGCACTGGAGTTTAGTGGAGTTTTTTCTCGTCTTGATGTCATGTGAAAAAAGTACATGCATGAGCTCTGGAATTATGTTTTTGCTTATTTTGTATACTAACACATACGCATCACTTTCATCAGTTAACAGTCGGTCACTACTTCAAAATTTCGATAAAATAAAGTATGTTCGCGAAAAAATTTCTTGAATTGAAAAACTTGAGCTTCCCGTAATGTCAGAGGCTGCCACAATAAGTTTTTATAAGAATTGACTTTCGCAAACTACGCAGATTTGTTCCTGGACTTGCGTGAACAAAAACCACGATCCTATTGCATACTTTTCCTTAAACGCTGCGAAAATAAAAGAAATACTCAAAGTATGTGGCCACAAATGCAAAAATATTCTTCACGAAATGTCACTTTGTTTTCTAAATTTGGAATTGGATGAATACAAAATTTAGGAATGAGCATATTTTCCTGTCACTCAACGCCATTTTCTACTTACAGCTAATGTGGTGCCAGGTGGTAATGAATGTGCTTTTAAATCTTTACCCAGCATTCCGCTCAAACCTAAGCCGACACACCCGTGTTTCAAACGCTCAATGTCACTGTAGGATTGTCAAATAAACATATATCCTCCTTTCTTGTTTCGGGAAAAAAATTGATCAAAAAGCAAAAAGATATATGTAGAAATGGGATCGGAGAAAATCGCGATATAATTTAACAAAATTAGCTTCCCTCCTTTTGTTATGGAAAGAGAAGGTATGGTAGAGCAGACTGTTAGGTGGGGAGACAAGTTAGAGCAGAGATCTAAGTGGGGAGACAAGCTAGAGCAGACTTCTAGGTGGGAAAGTAAGAAAGAGCAGACTTCTAGATGGGGAGGTAAGCTAGAGCAAACTTCTAGGTGGGGTGACAAGTTAGAGCAGACCTCTAGGTAGAGAGACAAGTTAGAGCAAACCTCTAGGTGGGGAGGTCAGCTAGACCAAACTTCTCGGGGGAGAGACAAGTTAGAGTAAGCCTCTAGGTGGGGAAATCAGCTAGACCAAACTTCTAGGTGGAGAGGCAAGTTAGAGCAGACCTCTAGGTGGGGAGACAAGTTAGAGCAGACCTCTAGGTTGGGAGGTCAGCTAGAGCAAACTTCTAGGTGGAGAGACAAGTTAGAGCAGACCTCTAGGTGGGGAGGCAAGTTAGAGTAAACCTCTAGGTGGGGAGGTCAGCTAGACCAAACTTTTAGGTGGAGAGACAAGTTAGAGCAGACCTCTAGGTGTGGAGACAAGTTTCAGCAGACCTCTAGGTGGAGAGACA
Source organism: Orchestia grillus (assembly GCA_014899125.1). NCBI lineage: Eukaryota > Metazoa > Arthropoda > Malacostraca > Amphipoda > Talitridae > Orchestia > Orchestia grillus. The sequence continues at coordinate 6,465 of VOMN01092883.1, forward strand.
AGTTAGAGCAGACCTCTAAGTGGAGAGAAAACTTAGAGCAGACCTCTAGGTGTGGAGACAAGTTTCAGCAGACCACTAGATGGGACAAGTTAGAGCGGACTTCTAGGTGGCAGCGAGGGCTCTAGAGCTGCACGAAGGCTTGTGTTCCTTTCAACGTATACTCTACTCTATAAGGAGACACTGATCACCTACATACTTATGGCTATATACATATATATGAATTTATACATACACATAACAGTGGACAGAAGCCGCGATGGAGACCCTTAACTTAAATTGTTGCTTTATTGAGAACAATATGAAAGATAGATTAGTTGAAGCATAATTTGAAGCAATTTTTTATTGAGACATATGAACATGACAAAAAACTGTTGACTCAGTAAGGACGTCATTTATACGCTAGTCTTGGGCTTGCGTCGTGTCAACAGTACTCATCTACGAAATGAGATGAGACTCGTGACAACAATTTCTTACAGCGCCGTAATTGTAATTTCAATTAACGATGCTTGGTTTACACCTCGAAGCTGACGAGAATCAAACACCAGAGCTACATCGTTCCGTTCACATACAAGACAGAGAATAGACACATTAGAATAGTTTATTCTTAAGTGAAGTGGTCTACAATACATGTGTGTATGCGTTGTTGACACACAAATACACGAAAGCACATGGCGAGTAGTAAATTATTAGTGTACATCGTGTCGCTTAAGTAACGACGAATATAATTACTGACTTATTCTACTTTCGCGTTTTCCAACAACAGCGATGTTCTCCTTAAAATTAGAACAAGCTTTTACGTACATCTTTCTTTCGTCTCTGTAGCAGTTCCATTTTTCTGCATCAATGCCCTATTTTTCAACTGTTCATAAAGTTGATCATTTTTTATTTTCCTGCGTATGTCATGTACATTAATTCTCCAAAGAATTTATTCAACTTCCTGCGTCGATATCTTCCCCTCCCGTTTATGCCTTCACGTTGCTGGCACGTGCTTAATAAAAAACTGCCTGCCACGTTCACTTGATAATATACTTACTTGCGTACACGCGTGAAGGGAGGTAATTTCCTGCGAAGGTCATACCAATTACTAGAAACAAATTTTTTCCACAGCGTGCGTGGTGTTTTTCTCTCATTGTAAAAATTCCTAAAACACCAGTGAATGTAATTATCAATTTTACTAGCTTAGATCATTGGGATAGTAATACAAAGTTTATTTTAAGTTAACTAGACCATCCGTAGCTCCCTGGTTCATTATTTTACAGTCACGTTAGAGCCTCCAATGATTCTTCTTTATTTCCCAACAAATATAGAAAGACGAAGAAAATAATTCATTCACTGTATTCCCAACGAGCCGTAACCATGATACGATAGGAAACCTTATTTAATTACAGGGAATTTGGAATTTCCGCATTATGTTTTTACTGAAGAGGGTGCACGGTTACAAAAAATCAGCAAGCAAGAAAGCAAAATGATCAGAGTTTTAGAATAATTCTAGACTACTCATGACCCGTCGGGTCAAATAAAATTTATCAAAATTAAATCGTATCCAGAAATATACCCTATGCATTTAAGTCGGTATCCACAATGCAAGATTAAACGAAGAGTATAAATTTCGAATATCTCAGATCTGACAGACAAACGTGTGCACGGTTTCAAGCAAGCAAGCAATACGACCAGAGTTTCAGTATTATACTAGATGGATAGATACATAGAAATATATATTATAGGCCTAATTTTTCAGAGTGAATAGACATAACTTTTTACACTGCAGGTTCAGCATGTACGTACGCGCAATTATTATCCATGTTAAATTCTTTCGGCATCAGAATAATTTCTACACTGATATGAAATTTTTTTTCCTGACTTACATTTCGGATGATGGTGAGTTATTGATCAAATATATTCTGAAATATACGTGAAGATGTAATGTATTTCTTTTGACAAAGGCCTATCGTCCTGTTTGCTCCCCCGATTTATTATACTTCGACTAAAGCCATTTCCTGCTTTTCAAGTACGATGATCTGAACCGTACCCTGTTATCGGTCTCAAATATTTGCTAAATTCTCATTAAAAAATCCAAGATAACCTACAGTTCTCGTATTTCCCCTGAAGACACCATTCGAAGCTCGTTCATGCTTATCACGCTTTTTGCGACGGGGCCATTTTTCTAATGGTAAAATGACAGGTCGCATCCCAGGAAGCATGATGAGTTCTGTTAGGAGAGTATCTGTCTGCAGCCCTCAATGAAGTCGATTTTCTGACCCACAAGACTCCTAATTGGACTGATGTCTAGAGCTCGATTCAAGTACAGAATTTTAAGCTCGCCTTAATCCTTGAACGAGCAGAATTCCGACTCAGCCAAAATTGCCAATTCGTGAGGAGATTTTAACATCACTTTAGTCGGCCCCGCAGCGCAGGTGTTGTGAGGTGTTAGGTTGTGAAGCTGAAGTATCAGAGAGAAGCTGCAGATGTTTTTATGACTGATGACCTGACTAAGTATAATTACTTTGCGTTCTATGCAAGAGATGAATGTCTCACGCCACATCCATGTAGAAATCTTGACACTGCTGGTGTATTTCGAAAGTCTAAAAACCGCTGTCGTCACAGCAGTGAAACTTAAAAAAACAAAGGCTTCATATATTTTCACAGATGATTGTTGCACACGCCTCCCTTGCTTCAACTTGCATCCGGTGCAATCGCAAACCAAACTCCCGTTCTAAGTTTACTGTGCAGGTGTTAGTACTTCTGATGCAGGGTCATACTGGGTTGTGGAGAAGCTGGAACTGCTTCGAGTGTATTTTAACGCCCGAAAACTACGTCCCGATGATGGTTTCCCGAGATATGACAGCGTAAAACCTGACTGCAATGTCTGTGAAGGACGTTTATTGACCATGAAGATTTTAAGGAAATTTTTATTCCTCTCTAAGAATGATTTTTATTTAAAATATCGTGCTAATCGTTCTGATAACTCACAAATACGATGTCCAAGCGCTCGTTTTCCAAGATATGGCTACAGAAACCATCTGCTTGTCTTCTTTTTGTTACTCATAGACATGGTAAAATCACTGAAAAATTACGTTTTATGCAAGATTGAAATTCCTTACCATCCGTGTTTTTCTCTCATCAATTCCTGAAAGATCCTTAGTGTTGGAAATTCAATTATTAAGAAGTGAAATTCAAGACCTCAGATCAGTAATCTATTCACGTCGCCACTGTCGTCTACAGTATGATAGGATGTTTTATGAAACCTTCATACTTGAATGAATTTATCTGCTCAACTGACGATAACATTTCATTCCAAAGGAAATTTCATGTCAAAGAAGTAAACACTTATTGGCTGATTCTTGAGCTTCGGAAAAAGAATGGCCAAATTCAAGTCCAGAATCTCAAGATGAAAAAAATGTTATCTCAAATGTCATGAATGTCCACTATATTTTATCAGCATAAGAGTGTCAGGAGTTTTCCTATTAAAATTAAGTGTTATTTCAGGGACATGAAATATATATCCGATTCCAAACGCACTACCGCAAAACATTGGTAAATGTTGAGGCATTTTGCCTCGTAGAAATAGTATCCTAAAACTGCTTGAGAGGCGGAGCAGTTCCCTAATTAATCAATTGAACTGCCATTTTACAGTCAAAAAATGTAAATTCCACATCAAACATACTACCTCAATACACTGGTAATTATTGACGCATTATGGTGTTCAAAAAAATATCCCGAAACTGCTAAGAAGGTCGAGGCTGGAGAGTTCATTAGGCACCAACACCGCTCCGCGAAGGTCTCGAAACCCATACTCTATCCACTATTTTTAGAAGGCCCCTCGCTCTCATTAACAACCTCAAGTTTAATATTCCTGAAGCTCCTGTGAAGGCTACGCTGTTTTCTTGCTGCTCTTCAGCTCCCAGAGCCCATCAAATGTCTTTAATTAAAATAAAACGCTCGAGGGAAACGTAAAAAAGACCCGCTTTTACGACCTCTGTGACAAATGCAGGCCATTAGGAAGTTTCCGAGGCTACATAGTCTCGACAGTGCAGTAAATAAACCGCTTTTGAAGCCGTTGCAGTTAATTTGATGAATTTGCGCCTGTAATGGCAATCCCAAAGTGTCCGAGACTCGGCCCATGAGCTAGAGCCGTCAGCACGGATCCTGCGACTGATAAAGTCCCGGATTTTGAATAAACGAATTGAATAGAGCATGAATAGCTTTGAGCTGTGTACGTGTTAGTGTTACGTAAGAAGAACTGTGAATAAAACTTATAATTTTTGCGCAGTATTAAGCACATATCAACGAATCAGTTTTATAGTTTGGACGTAATCGAACAACAAGCCCTCGAGTTATGATGTATTGTTCTATGACGGGGCCAGCATCTCCTCCTAATGCCCCTTCAAACTAACTCTCGCAAACAAAGGCGCGTTCCAGAATAACTTTGCTCACCAATTTGCGAATGCAGTAATAGTTGGAATACGTCCAATGAAACAAAGGATCGGGTAGCAGTTGGAATACGTCCAATGAAACAAAGGATCGGGTAACAGTTAAAATACGTCATACGAAACAGAAGATAGCGTAGCAGTTGGCATGCGTCATATGAAACAGAAGGTCGCGTAGCAGTTGGAATAGGTCAAATGAAACAGAAGATCGCGTAGCAGTTGGAATACGTCATATGAAACAGAGGGTCGCGTAGCAGTTGGAATACGTCATATGAAACACAAGATAGCGTAGCAGTTGGAATACGTCATATGAAACAGAAGGTCGCGTAGCAGTTGGAATAGGTCAAATGAAACAGAAGGTCGCGTAGCAGTTGGAATAGGTCAAATCAAAGAGAAGATAGCATAGCAGTTGGAACAACACACACACACAAAGGATGTTCTCCGCTGTGCGTTCAGTTCCATATCAAATGAGCTGAAGAGTAAACAAGAATGGAAATAAATGACAAATAAAATATCCATCTAACCTTGAAATACTTCTGGGCAACGATAAAATTTAATTAAATGTTTTACAATCACTTGTTGAATTTTTAAGATAAATAGAACTTGATAGGTAGATATGAACATACTCGTACGTCTAGTATGAAATAAATCACATATTTTTTGAGTAGCTAGATTTTGAAATCGATAAAAAATCCAGGCACTATCGATTTAGAAAAAATTCCCTTTTCTTGAGCTCCTGTCAGAGGGCTGATGAATACCCCTCTCATTCAGCAGGTGCCTCACTGGTGCAGAGACTCGACCTCACAGCGTAGTCGGTGGCGGGTGTACCTTGTGCGATGACTTGGTACCTCAGTCAAACCATGACTTGGTACCTCAGTCAAACCGAGACTTGGTACCTCAGTCAAACCAAGACTTGGTACCTCAGTCAAACCATGACTTGGTACCTCAGTCAAACCAAGACTTGGTACTTCAGTCAAACCAAAACTTGGCACCTCAGTCAAACCAAGACTTGATACCTCAGTCAAACCATGACTTGGTACCTCAGTCAAACCAAGACTTAGTACCTCAGTCAAACCAAGACTTGGTACTTCAGTCAAACCGAGACTTGGTACCTCAGTCAAACCAAGACTTGGTACCTCAGTCAAACCAAGACTCGGTACCTCAGTCAAACCAAGACTTGGCACCTCAGTCAAACCAAGTTTTGGCACCTCAGGTAAACACTTTGGAGTGAAATCCTCTTTCATTCATGACCAAAAATTTGAGAATGTCACCCAAGTTTAGAAAACGTGAATCGACGTCAAAGAAGTCACGGAATTTTCCATAACAGTCCCTTCAATCAATGCCCTGCCGCCCCAATGAAGTTATCTCAGCCCTCATCACGTGCCATTTAGCTCCCTGAAGAAGGAAATTAGCATCAAAGAGCCACCAGCCTGTCTCTAAAGCAAGAAAAATGACAGGGACCTGCGAATGATACCAAAATCCAGCGTCCTGTAGCCTGCTGACGCGAGTTTTCGCCTCAAATGTTTGGAGCAATCTGCTCTGCGAAGCAACTGCGCGGACTGTGGCTTGCTTCAAACTGCGACGGAAAGCTATACAAGAATTGATGCTGCGTTCGAGGTTACATTACGGGGACAGGATTAATTGTCTTCTTGAGCTAGTCGTTCTTACTTGTTTATTAAAAGTTAATGGCAGGCGTGTTCGTTTTTCGTGTGACGAAGTATTCCGAAATAAGAGTTAGTCATACGAAAAAAGTAAATTATTTGTTTCGGAGGCCGTTGTTTGGAAGAATGTGAATGAACGTTAAGTCTATCGCTCTGGGGCCGTATTATCTAAGCTAGTTACGATTTCTCAGCGACCGGCGGGTAAAGTGAGTCTGGCTAAGTGAACGGAGCTACGATGTGTGCTAAAATTAAACGAGTTACGATTAAGATT